>JAGWEN010000911.1:0-49291 GCA_018703685.1 Orius laevigatus | reverse complement strand
TGGCAACTCTGGTTTCGGGCCTTTCCCTCCAAATATTGTTACTTCAGCTAGATTTAGATCAGTGTTGCCAGATGTGGGAATTTCCCTCCAAAATGGGATAATTTTAAAACATCCAAATTCGGCAACCCTGGTTAGGTCCTTTATTCTTTTAAAATGACTAAATTGGCAACCCTGCTTACCAAAAAGGAAAACCTGGCTTGGAGTTACCAACTTCAGAAAATCAATCAGTGCTACCAACCTTACAAAGAGGAAGCTATTTGCAAGCAAATTGAACACTTCTAAATCAATGCTACCAACCTCACAACAAAAAGCAGCTTTTGTGGCAAATAAACGCCTGATCAGTATTACCAACCTTTTAGAAGTAGTAGTACCAACCTGAACCATCTAAAGGAAATCAGTGCAGCCAACTCATAGGTCCAAACTCGGCAAACCTGGTTTGGTCCTTTCCCCCAAAACGGGATACTTTTAAAGTGACTAAATTGGCAACCCTGGTTTCGGACCGTTCCCCCAAATGGGATACTTTTAAGGTGACTAAATTGGCAACCCTGGTTTCCCCCAGAAATGGGATACTTCGGCTAGATTGGATCAGTATTGCCAGATGTGGAAATTTCCCTCCAAAACAGCCAAGAATGGCAACCCTGCTTGCCAACAAGACAAAATGTGAAAACCTCTCTTCGGGTTATCAACTTCCAGTGCTACCAACCTCACACAACAAAAAAACCGCTTTTGTAGAAAACAAACGCCTGATCAGCATTACCAGCCTTGAATTAGTAGTAGTACCAACCTGAACCATGGAAATCAGTGCAGCCAACTCACAGGTAAAAAAAAACAACGCCATTTTGTTCCTAATATAAATTATATACATTCTTTAATATTGAATAAGTATTTTTTTCATTCCTTTTTTTTTCCTTTTTAAGTTCATAATTTTTTTAAAATTATTTCAAATTACACAGGATATTATAATATAATATAAAATATTACATTATTTAATATAAACTTTGAGAGAAACAAAAAAGGTTTCGCCAACCCGATACAACCTGGACGAAAAAAGTCCCTTTTTTATTTAAATTGGTTATAAAATGAAGCAGGCTAGCTTTTTTTCTGTATAAATAGAAGCCTCGAAAAAAAACACAACAAATAAAATAAAAACCCAATAAATATTTACAACAAAAGAAAAAAAAAAAACTAAAAAATACAGAGTAAACCCAAAAAAAAACTAAAAATTCTGAATATTTTTGATGTTTTCGGGGCCCAAAAACCGAGTTTGCGACTCCCATTTGAAAATTTCGCATTTTTCCACTATTTAATAATTTTATTATTTTTTTTTTCTAAATTAAATATTTACAAGGGGAGGCTTCTTTTAAGTCACGATTTGGTGATTTAATTTTTTTTTAATTTTTTCTTTTTTTTTTTCGCGCACATTGACCACTTTTCACTCGAAAAACGGAAGAATGTTTTTCAGTCTTTATTTTGGAGAACATTTTATTCGGGAGACGATTTTTTTTTCAAAATTTTTTTCTTTTCTTTTTTTATGTCGAGAAGGAAGACGCTCAGCTCGGCTGGAGGACGAAATCTTTGTATTTGCACTTTCTCCAACTTGAGCTGTCCAACCTGAAAAATAAGAAAAAATAAATTAATTATGGTTTAACTTGAGCGCTTTAACGTTGTATATCAAGAGTCACCTTGCCTCACCCCCCTGGGGGAAGGAGTGGACCAATTACAGGTGATGGGCAGACAGACGGGTGATGGCAGACCAATTAAGTTAATGGGTAGACCAAGCAGACAAATTACGAGTGGTCGGAAGACCGAGCAGGCCAGTTACCGATGATCGGCAGACAAATTACGGGTGGATGGAAGACCGAGCAGACCAATTGGGGTTGGTCCGTTGGCAGACCAATAAGACCAATTACGGGTGGTCGGCAGACCAAGAAGGTTGGTTGGCAGACCAAGAAGACCAATAAGGTTGGTTGGCAGACCAATAAGGTTGGTTGGAAGACCAATAAGGGTGGTTGGCAGACCAAGAAGACCAATAAGGTTGGTTAAGACCTATTAAGTTTGTTGGCAGACCAAGAAGACCTAATAAGTTGGTTGGCAGACCAAGAAGACCTATTAAATTGGTTGGCAGACCAAGAAGACCTATAAGGTTGGTTGGCAGACCAAGAAGACCTATAAGGTAGGTTGGCAGACCAAGAAGACCTATAAGGTTGGTTAGCAGACCAAGAAGACCCATAAGGTTGGTTGTCAGACCAATTTGGGGTGGTCGGCAGACCAAGAAGACCAATTAGGTTGGTTGGAAGACCAAGAAGACCAATTACGGGCGGTCGGCAGACCAATAAGGTTGGTTGGCAGACCAAGAAGGTTGGTTAAGCCTATTAAGTTTGTTGGCAGACCAAGAAGACCTAATAAGTTTGTTGGCAGACCAAGAAGACCTAATAAGTTGGTTGGCAGACCAAGAAGACCTATTAAATTGGTTGGCAGACCAAGAAGACCTATAAGGTTGGTCGGCAGACCAAGAAGACCCATAAGGTTGGTTGTCAGACCAATTTGGGGTGGTCGGCAGACCAAGAAGACCAATAAGGTTGGTTGGCAGAAAAATTACAGGAGATTGGAAGACCGAGCAGACCAAGAAGACCTATAAGGTTGGTTGGCAGACCAAGTTGGTTGGCAGACCAAGAAAACCTATAAGGTTGGTTGGCAGACCAATTTGGGGTGGTCGGCAGACCAAGAAGACCAAAAAGGTTGGTTGGCAGAAAAATTACAGGAGATTGGAAGAACGAGCAGACCAAGAAGACCTATGGTTGGTTGGCAGACCAAGAAGACCTATAAGGTTGGTTGTCAGACTAAGAAGACCTATAAGGTTGGTTGTCAGACCAAGAAGACCTATAAGGTTGGTTGTCAGACCAAGAAGACCTATAAGGTTGGTTGTCAGACCAAGAAGACCTATAAGGTTGGTTGTCAGACCAATTTGGGGTGGTAGGAAGACCAAGAAGACCAATTTGGGGTGGTAGGAAGACAAAGAAGACCAATTTAGGGTGGTAGGAAGACCAATTAGGTTGGTTGGAAGACCAATTAGGTTGGTTGGAAGACCAATTTGGTGTGGTCGGCAGACCAAGAGGACTAATTAGGTTGGTCGGCAGACCAAGAGGACTAATTAGGTTGGTCGGCAGACCAAGAGGACTAATTTGGGGTGGTCGACAGACCAAGAAGACCAATTAGGTTGGTTGGAAGACCAATTACTGGTGGTTGGAAGACCAATAATACCAATTAGGTTGGTTGGGAGACCAATTACGGGTGATTGGAAGACCAAGCAGACCAATAAGGTTGGCAAACAATATGGGGTGGTCGCCAGACCAAGAAGACCTATGAGGTTTATTGGCAGACCAAGAAGACCTATTAGGATGGTTGGCAGACCAAGACCTATTAGGTTGGTTGGCAGACCAATTAGGGGTGGTCGACAGACCATGTAGGTTGATTGGCAGACCAACAAGACCTATTACCGTCTGTCGGCAAACCAAGAAGACCTATTACAGTTTGTCGACAGTCCAAGAAGACCAATTACGGGTGGTCGGCAGACAAATTACGGGTGGTTGGAAGACCAATTAGGTTGGTTGGAATACCGAGCGGACCAATTTCGGGTTGGTTGGCAGACAAACAAGACAAATTAGTGGTGATCAGCAGACCAAGAATACTAATTACAGTTGGTCCGCAGACCAATTACGGTTGGTAGGAAGACCAAGAAGAGCAATTACGGTTGGTCGGAAGACCAAGAAGAGCAATTACGGTTGGTCGGAAGACCAATTAGGTTGGTTGGAATACCGAGCGGACAAATTTTGGGTTAGTTGGCAGACTAACAAGACCAATTAGGGGTGATCGGCAGACCAAGAATACTAATTACAGTTGGTCCGCAGACCAATTACGGGTGGGCGGAAGACCAAGAAGAGCAATTACGGTTGGTCGGAAGACCAAGAGCAATTACGGTTGGTCGGAAGACCAAGAGCAAATACGGTGGGTTGGAAGACCAAGAGCAATTACGGTTGGTCGGAAGACCAAGAAGAACTATCACCGTCTGTCGGCAGATTCAGACCAATTACAGGTGGTTGGAAGACCAATTACGGCCGGCGATTGCCAGACCAATTACGGACGTCAGATTTGTAGACCAAATTACAGCAGACTGGCAGCCCAATGACTGGTCATGGGTAGCCTATCTAGGTACAATAGTTAGGCAGACCAATCACAGCAGATTCACAGACCAATTACAGTAGATTGGCAGACCAATGACAAGTAGCAGGAGATTGGCAGACCAATTGCAGGCGACGAGTAGCCCAATAACACGTTCGCCCAATTGTTTTTCGACTTTTTTTCCTTACCCGGTCGGAGAGATGGATCAAGACTCCTCCTCGGTATCATTCGAATTCTCGCTTAGCATGACGAAAAACGATGATAAAACCGATAGTAAGACTCCTTTCCCAGCTTCGTACTCTTCCGACGATTTCGTCTCCTTCCACTTCATAAAACCCTCATACGATATCGTCCCCGAACTATAAAGCGCCTCGAAAATCTCTTGAATTGTCGCTAAAAAACAAACATTGATAAAAATATAAGGTCGACACCATTAGACATACTTGGAGGCGGAACAATCTCATTCGCTAATAGATGCTGCGCCGCATATAAAGACGCCAATTCGTACTTTTCGTCGTTATCTACATATTTTTTAATGAGACACATATTCCTCTCGAATACCTTATCCACTTTTTCCTTGACTGTAACAAAATTTTAAGCATTTTTACCTTAATTTTAATTTTTTTGAAATTTACCTATAGAACCTTTGATACAAGCTCTAGTAACGGCTTTAACTAAAGTAACCCCAAGCGCCTTATCGGAAACGTTGGCCTGAAAAAGGTTTGGAAATGAGACTCTTTTCGCACGGGGAAGGTTATGAAGGTTATACCTGGATCCACTCGCACGTATGGTCGATGGCCTTATTCGTGTCGTTTTTAAGGAATTTGAGGAGTTTTTCTTCGATTTCCTCGCTCGTGAGGGACTCATCGGGCTGGTGCGGAAAATCCGCAGATCCCGTTAAAAATCCTAATTTCTAAAAAAAAAATATAAATTAATCGTTTATCTAAACATATTTGATATTATAAATCAAATTTGAAATTCAGAAACGTATTTTTTCATCGGATTAATTCTAAAAATTAATCAGAGAGAAGATTAGACAATCATCATGGTTTATAACCTCACTTAAGGTTATAACTTTTATCAGATAAGAAGCGTTGATACATCAAAAATGGCCAATTATAAGGACAAAATTTAATTTTTATTAATTATAATTGAGAATCTGTTATTAACTTAATTTTAAATAAAAAATGGAAGTCAAATTTCCTTGAAAATCTTATTTATTTGTTTTTGGAGGACGAGGTTTAGGTGATTCTTACCTTATCAGTAATAAATTTATCTAAATTTTCATTTTCGGGTACAAAATCTTTAATATTCATGCGACAGCTTTCCCACTGCGTCCTTATCCAACTTGGTCCCTGAAAAACGACGGTTAAACAAATTTCATTCACAAAAATAAACCTTTTTTTACCTTTTCTTTAATTAAAAGTGTTATAATTTCGGCTAATAATTTAGAAACGTTTTCTTTAGCGATTTGTTTCGAAGCGAGTTTCAAGTCGAGGAAATCGAACGCTTCCTGAGCAATTAACGGGGCTGGAAAAGAAAGAAAAATTGGATTAATTGGCCCATATCGTCATATTATGTGGCAACACTGGGTAGCAGTATTAACTATCAAGTTATCAACTGCCTAATGTGGCAACACTGGATAGTGTCGAGTGTGTAGTCCAATTTGGGAGATATTGCTCAATATGGCAACACTGTATTGGGTTAAGGCTGTCTTTCTTTTGTATAAGGCCCGCCTTTTATATAAGGCTTATGATATATATAAGGCTCATCATATATATAAGGCTCATCATATATATAAGGCTTCTCCGCACCCTTTATATAAGACCAGTCTGAGATAAGGCGCGCGCGTCTTATATAAAAGGCTCGTCTTAAATATAAGACCAGTCCTTTATATAACGCTCGTCTTATATATAAGACCAGTCTGATTTAAGGCGTGTCCTATATATATATAAGACCCATCCTTTATATAAGGCCTGTCTTTAATATAAGGCGCGTCCTATATATAAGACACGCCCTTTATACAAGACCAGTCTGAGATAAGGCGCGTCTTATGTAAAAGGTGTGTCTTATATATAAGGCACGTCTTATACATAAGGCACATCTTATATATAAGACCCGCCCTTTATATAAGGCATCTTTTATATAAGGCACATCTTATCTATAAGACCCGCTATTTATATAAGGCTCGTCTTTTATATAAAACCAGTCTGATTTAAGGCGTGTCTTATATATAAGGCACGTCTTATATATAAGGCCCTTCTTTTATATAAAGAACTCCCTTTTTATTTACAAGACCTAACCTTTATATAAGGAGCTCCCTTTATATAGGACCTAACTCTGATATCCATAAGGCCCACCTTTTATATAAAGCCATCTTTTATATAAGGCACGTCTTATATATAAGACCCGTCTTGTATATAAGACCCGCCCTTTATGTAAGGCGCACCTTTTATATAAAGCCATCTTTTATATAAAACACGTCTTATATATAAGACCCGCCCTTTATATAAGGCCCGCCTTTTTTGTAAGGGACGTCTTTTATATAAGACCAGTCTGATTTAAGGTGCGTCTTATATATAAGTCACATATATATACGACCCGCCTTTTATATAAGGCACGTCTTTAATATAAGGCACATATAATATATGACCTGCCCTTTATATAAGGCCCGTCTTTTATATAAGGCACATATTATATATATGACCCGCCCTTTATATAAGGCCCGTCTTATATATAAGGCACGTCCTATATATAAGGCACGTCCTATATATAAGGCACGTCCTATATATAAGACACGCCCTTCATATAAGGCCCGTCTTATATATAAGACCCATCCTTTACATAAGGCGCGTCTTATATATAAGACCTGTCTTCCCTTTTAACATGTAAGGCGCGTCTATATAAGGCTTGTCTTATATACAAGACGCACCCTTTATATAAGACATGTCCTTTAAATAAGACCAGTGTGAGATAAGGCACGTCTTATATATAAGGCACGTCTTATATATAAGACTCGTCCTTTATATAAGGCACGTCTTATATATAAGGCACGTCTTATATATAAGGCACGTCTTATATATAAGACTAGTCCTTTATATAAGGCACGTCTTATATATAAGGCGCGTCATAAAAATAAGACCAGTCTTATATATAAGGCGGGTCTTAAATATAAGACTCATGACACATTTGTCCGGAAAAGTTTAAATGGCTAGTATCCTCAAAATATCGTTAGTTTACCTATAAGTTGCGCTAAGTAACGCCACATCAAAGGCAGATCGGTGATAAGGTCTTCGTTTTCCATTATCTGCGAGAAGCCAACGATGACGTCCTTTTTCGGGAGCAACTTTTTCTCTTTAATTAGTATGACTAGTAAATTGGCGAAGAGCGATCGCTTTTCGGGATTCGTATTTTCGGTCACGTGCGATAACGATTTTTCGATAAAGATTTTAAGTCGAGGACCTACGAAGACTTCTTGGATCGATTCGTACGCTTCCTGAAATTAAGAGGTTAAAAAACGGTTAAATTGGTGGGAAAACTTACGGTTGCGCTTTTGTTGGAGAAGTATTCATCAATGACGAGACGTGTCGAGCGGCTAAGTTGCTCATCTTGCTCCTCAGTGAGTTCTTCTTTAACTTCGGGCTTTTCTTCTTTCGAGATGGAAGTCGCTGGGCTCGATCCATAGCGAGATCTTGAACTTTCGCGCGAGTTCGGACCCGATCCTGACCCTCGGAGCGCTTTAACGCCAGCGATCGCTCTTTCTTTTTCAATACTCGGCGATGGAGTGACACCTTTCCGATTTCCGCCATAAAGCGGAAGTTTTCTATCCTCCTGCGTCTGAAGAAGGTCAAACTTATTCGCACTCGTGAACGACTTATTATCCGTATTTTGACGCTTCGCACCCATCGACCACTGCGTAAACTGACCCGGCTTTCCGAGCAAATTATCAGGCTCGGAAGACGATTTCATATTTATTAATTTTTGACTCTCTAACGTATAATTGCTACTTCGAGTTTTATTTACATTATGCCAACCATCTTCGCTAGCTTGGCTCTTTTGAGGTCGACGCCTATCATCGTTGCGGTTTCCTCGGTTCATATTAGACATCGATTGGAAGCTTTCTAGCATCGTTTCCCTTTCTGCGTCTTTTTGGATTTGCTCGATAGTCTTCGGCTTGTTTTCGTCTCGCCTCGGGACCCATTTATTCGCTCGTAAATCGATGACGTCTTGAAGCATAAAGCGTATCCTAGATGATATCTTAGAATCGGGCGATTTATGCGAAAGTTTGGTCATAGTGGCGAAATATGTGGTGAATTCATTGGAGGACGATTTGGATTCCAAATCTTTGCCGATTGTCGTCAAAAGCTTGCAGAGACATTCTAAGCTTTCTTCGTCGGTTTTTTCAATCAAGGAGTTGATGCATATATGCATAATGTTATGCGTTAACATCCCTTTTTTGTATAATTCGCCAATGAAGCGGACTAATCCGACAGATTTGATGCGGATTTTGCGTTCATCTTCTTCGAAAGCAAGCATAAGCTCTTTTTTCTTATCTTGATCTTTCGTTTCAGCGATTTGTTTTTGGCGAGCGTCGATGTCCATTTCGTCTTCTTTCGACTTTTCGAAATCGGCTTGACATTTCTGGAGAAGGACTTTGCGGAAGTTGAGCTGCTGAGTCTGCGGTGGTGCGCCTTCTTTACCTTCTTCCACTTTTTCTTTGACGACTTGGACTTTCATCAATTGCAGGCTGTAGCAAAGTTGGGCGTACATGGTCGAAAAGGAAGGTTCATCGATGGCCTTTTCGAATACCAAGTCGACAACTTTCTTCATCCTTTCTTCATTATTGATGTCCAACTTGTTGACTTTTTCTAAAAGACGTTCGAACTTCTGCGGAGTTAGTTTGTTCAAAATTCCTCGCATTGCTTTCAAAATGCCTTCGGTTTTGAGCTCTTCTTCGGAAAGGCTCGTATTATTGATTAACCGCGATGGCTTCCAACTATTGGCCACTTTGTGTAGGTTCGGCTCGTCGCGGTACATTCCGAGCATGTTGTAGTTCCCTGAGGAGCCGGTTTTCATCATTTTATTATGCATACTTCCGTGTCCTCCTCCCATTGTCCTTGAACCACCACGCATGCCCATGTTTTTCATCGACTAGTTTTTAAGTCATTTTTGAGGGCTAAGGAAGGGTCTGAGTGATTTTATGCACTAATTAACTTTTGTAGCCCTTAAATAGAGCTTTCCAACGGTATAAATATTGATAAAATCGGTCAAAAATTGTGGAAGTTACGGACGTTTAAAGTTCAGTCATGAAATAGAACTTGCATCGACCACTGATGAACTTCAAGCCCATTTTTGAGGGCTAAGGAAGGGTCTGAGGGATTTTATACACTAAATATAACTTGTAGCCCTTTAAAAGAGCTTTCTAACGGTATAAATATCGATAAAAACGGTCAAAAATTGTGGAAGTTACGGACGTTTAAAGGTTCAGTCATGAATCGTGCGCACACAGAGACTTTGACCCATTTTTGAGGGCTAAGGAGGGGTCTGAGCGATTTTATACACTAAATATAACTTGTAGCCCTTTAAAAGAGCTTTCCAACGGTATAAATATCGATAAAATCGGTCAAAAATTGTGGAAGTTACGGACGTTTAAAGGTTCAGCCATGAAATCGTGCTTTGCATCAACCAGATGAACTTTGAACCCATTTTGAAGGCTAAGGAAGGGTCTGAGCGATTTTATGCACTAAATATAACTTGTAGCCCTTTAAAAGAGCTTTCCAACGGTATAAATATCGATAAAATCGGTCAAAAATTGTGGAAGTTACGGACGTTTAAAGGTTCAGCATGACGTGCATCGACAAAGACTTTGACCCATTTTTGAGGGCTAAGGAGCGGTCTGAGCGATTTTATGCACTAAATATAACTTGTAGCCCTTTAAAAGAGCTTTCTAACGGTATAAATAGCGATAAAATCGGTCAAAAATTGTGGAAGTTACGGACGTTTAAAGGTTCAGCATTGAAATCGTGCCTTGCATCGACAAGATGAACTTTGAACCCATTTTTGAGGGCTAAGGAGGGGTCTGAGCGATTTTATGCACTAAATATAACTTGTAGCCCTTTAAAAGAGCTTTCTAACGGTATAAATATCGATAAAATCGGTCAAAAATTGTGGAAGTTACGGACGTTTAAAGGTTCAGCCATGAAATCGTGCCTTGCATCGACAAGATGAACTTTGAACCCATTTTTGAGGGCTAAGGAAGGGTCTGAGCGATTTTATGCACTAAATATAACTTGTAGCCCTTTAAAAGAGCTTTCCAACGGTATAAATATCGATAAAATCGGTCAAAAATTGTGGAAGTTACGGACGTTTAAAGGTTCAGAGTCTGCATGAAAAGTTTACCCATTTTTGAGGGCTAAGGAGGGGTCTGAGCGATTTTATGCACTAAATATAACTTGTAGCCCTTTAAAAGAGCTTTCCAACGGTATAAATATCGATAAAATCGGTCAAAAATTGTGGAAGTTACGGACGTTTAAAGGTTCAGCATTGAAATCGTGCCTTGCATCGACAAGATGAACTTTGAACCCATTTTTGAGGGCTAAGGAGGGGTCTGAGCGATTTTATGCACTAAATATAACTTGTAGCCCTTTAAAAGAGCTTTCCAACGGTATAAATATCGATAAAATCGGTCAAAAATTGTGGAAGTTACGGACGTTTAAAGGTTCAGTCATGAAAAGTCCATTTTTGAGGGCTAAGGAGGGGTCTGAGCGATTTTATGCACTAAATATAACTTGTAGCCCTTTAAAAGAGCTTTCCAACGGTATAAATATCGATAAAATCGGTCAAAAATTGTGGAAGTTACGGACGTTTAAAGGTTCAGCCATGAAATCGTGCCTTGCATCGACAAGATGAACTTTGAACCCATTTTTGAGGGCTAAGGAAGGGTCTGAGCGATTTTATGCATTGAGTAACATTTGTAGCCCTTAAAATAAGCTTTCCAACGATGTAGATATTGATAAAATTGGTCAAAAATTGTGGAAGTTACGGACGTTTAAAGGTTCAGTCATGAAAAGTCCATTTTTGAGGGCTAAGGAGGGGTCTGAGCGATTTTATACACTAAATATAACTTGTAGCCCTTTAAAAGAGCTTTCCAACGGTATAAATATCGATAAAATCGGTCAAAAATTGTGGAAGTTACGGACGTTTAAAGGTTAAGCCATGAAGTCGTGACTTTCATCGACCAACTTAAAAGTCCATTTTCGAGGGCTAAGGAAGGGTCAGAGCGATTTTAAGCATTGAGTAACTTTTATAGCTCTAAAAAAGAGCTTTCCAACGGTATAAATATTGATAAGATTGGACAAAAATTGTGGAAGTTACAGCCGTTTTTCGGCAAAATAATTGGGAAAAAATTATGAATCATTGATTGTTTATAAAAGAGACTTACAGATCCTCGTTGACTTGAAGAACTTCGAACGAAATTCATGCTATTGTCGTTCCTAGGAATTCCGCCCATGCTATTACTCGACGAATTCAACCTGCGGCCTGTCGGTATGACATTTGGAGTTTCTTTAAAAAGGCTGTCGTTCGCTAAATTTTCAGGCCTTTTGATCGAAAGGGGATTATTTTTGACTTCCATGAGAAAATCGCGATCGTAGACTTTCTTCCCTTCGGTATTTATAGGCGACCATTGGCTTTCTTTATAGTGGTACTGAAGCTGAGGTTCGGACCTTTCAATCGTCATTGATTCGATCACTTGGGTCTCCTCGACGCTTTCGTTATTATTATTGTTGTTCGCGGAGACTTTGTTGTTCTCCTCGTTTTTCGCAGCAACTATCGCATCTGCGACATCTTTTTCGACCTCCTAACAAAAAATTTAAAACATTTTTCTTTTATTTTTTTCTTACCGGAGGGTCTTCAGGGGTTTCTACAGGTTCATCGACGACCTGAAAAGCGTCCATGTCTGTCCCTTCTTTTTCGACCCCTTTCCTATTCAAGTCTTTCTTCTTCTGTTTATTCGCCTTCGGCCTCTGCTGGGCCTTCACTGTAACAAAATACAAAAATTAAGTCCCAAAGTGGCAACACTGGACAATACTCCAAAATTCACAAGATGATGACTTGTTAGCAAATTCAGTGTTGCCAACTTGTTGGTATTGTTTTTGGGCAAAGAAAAGAGTTGCTTTTGATCATAAAATAGGTTTTTGTACAAAATAATGGGATTTTTAACTGCATTTTATAAAAAAAGTTCTATTTTTAGAAATATTCTATAAATAACCAAGAATCTCCTATAATGGTTTCGCTTCTTGTTTTCTGGTTTAAAATTATAAAACTCACATGAATCGTCAACTTGGGAACTATCGCCGGGATTGTTCGCTTTTTGAACTTCCATCGATCTCGAGGAACTTCTTTTCCTCCGACCTGAGGTCGACCTTCGCCTTTTTTTCCGATCCATCACCTCACTTTTTAGTTATAATTATTTGGACACGATTAACTTTTATTCTTTTTTTCTATTAAATAAAAGATGGAAAAAAGATTTGTGAAGAGAGACCTCCCCACTACTGAAACCACACGGCTTTTCTAATTATAAAATGCGGCCCCTCTTCGGATTGAAGATGCCAACTAGAGGCAAGAACGAATCTGGAACAACCAGTCTTGCCAACATGTCCCAAAAAAACAACGTCTTCCCAGTAAAATCAACTAAAATTTTTGCACTTTTCTAGCACTATATAAGGGAAATATTGGCAAGATGATCTTAAGTTGGCAAGACTGCATAACGGCAAAGAATTTTGTGTAGAAAACTAATTTCTTAGTGGGGGGTCAATTCAGTGATAAGTTGGCAACCCTGATCATTACGCCATTCTACACTACTTAAGGGAAAAAGAGCAAAACAGTTGGCAACACCTGCTAAAACGTTAAGTGGCAGCACTGCTTAAGGGAAATTTCTTACAGCGGAAGGGAAAAACGGGAAATTTGAACGAAAAAAGGAAATCTTTTGTGACATAATTGGAAGAAACGGAAAAATGTAGAGAAAAGGGAAATTTGAGGGAATTCTATTACAGCACTGATTTCAAGATTGCAACAAGGTGCAACATTAAAATTACGATATTAGTTTAAACCAAAAGAGGCATTGCTCAACAATTGGCAACACTGACACTCCTTACGTCATCAAACTTAATAAACAAATGCGGAAATGGCAGTAAAACAGAAAATTATAAAGTTAGCAACACTTGCTACCGGAAAACACTGAAACTTGCTTGTAAACTTGGCAACACTGATCACTACGTCATATAACTTAGGAAAGATGGAGAAATTAAGTTGGCAAGACCGACCAGTACGTCATGATTGCTTTTCTTTATCCTTCTAACCTAAATTTTATCAATTTCTTTAAAATCAAAGAACTTTTTTTTTCGTACGGGGGATAAGTCCTTGACACGCTCTTAAATTTACAAAACACTTTCTCTTACGATCGCCCTAAAAAGTAAAAATTTACATTAAGAAAAAAAATAGTGACCGGGACTGGGAGGGGGGAGATAACTTGACATAAAGGTCAAGGATTACAGTTTTTCCTTTTTAAATAATTTTTCAACAGGAAATCCATGATGTTGCATTTTTATGGACAGAATTAGATCACTCACCAAACTTAAAATAAATAAATTAAATAATTTACCTTTTCTTCCCATTTTATAAAAACAAATAAACAAAAAAAAAACTTGACGGAATAAAAAAAATTCGTTTAAAAATAGTTTTTAATTGAGCAATTTCACATTTTTTTCCGAAGAATAATTGAGAAACGAGAAATAAAATTGGAAAAGAAAATAGGAGCGAGGTCGGCCACCGAGTTGGGCCGACAAATGACTAAACACGTGCAACTGGATAAGGAGATGAATGAGTAAAGAATCTGGGGGGAGCGAAAAGAGGGAAATTTCGTGAAGAGTGGGGGGGAATTAATTCGGCTTTCCTTAGAAGGAGCAGTTCTGCCACCTTGAAACACTACCTACAAACAGTGGTGCCGACTGTTTATAACGGAAATTCGGCTTTCCTTAGAAGGAGCAGTTCTGCCACATTGAAACACAACCTAAAAACAGTGGTGCCAACTGTTTATAACAGAAATTCGGCTTTCCTTTCCTTCGGCTTTCCCTGGGGGGAGAGAAAAGAGGGAAATTTCGTGAAGAGTGGGGGGGGGGAATTAATTCGGCTTTCCTTAGAAGGAGCAGTTCTGCCACCTTGAAACACAACCTAAAAACAGTGGTGCCAACTGTTTATAACAGAAATTCAGCTTTCCTTAGAAGGAGCAGTTCTGCCACCTTGAAACACAACCTACAAACAGTGGTGCCAATTGTTTAAACAGAAATTCGGCTTTCCTTAGAAGCAGTTCTGCCACCTTGAAACACTACAAACAGTGGTGCCAACTGTTTATAACAGAAATTCGGCTTTCCTTAGAAGGAGCAGTTCTGCCACCTTGAATACTACCTACACAGTGGTGCCAACTGTTTATAACAGAAATACGCTTTCCTTAGAAAAAGTTCTGCCAACTTGAAACACTACAAACAGTGGTGCCAACTGCTTATAACAGAAATTCGGCATTCCTTAGAAGGAGCAGTTCTGCCACCTTGAAATACAACCTACAAACAGTGGTGCCAATTGTTAATAACAGGAATTCGCCTTTCCTTAGAAGGAGCAGTTCTGCCACCTTGAAATACTACCTACACAGTGGTGCCAACTGTTTATAACAGAAATACGCTTTCCTTAGAAAAAGTTCTGCCAACTTGAAACACTACAAACAGTGGTGCCAACTGCTTATAACAGAAATTCGGCATTCCTTAGAAGGAGCAGTTCTGCCACCTTGAAATACAACCTACAAACAGTGGTGCCAATTGTTAATAACAGGAATTCGCCTTTCCTTAGAAGGAGCAGTTCTGCCACCTTGAAATACTACCTACACAGTGGTGCCAACTGTTTATAACAGAAATTCGGCTTTCCTTAGAAGGAGCAGTTCTGCCACCTTGAAACACTACAAACAGTGGTGCCAACTGTTTATAACAGAAAATCGGCTTTCCTTAGCAGCAGTTCTGCCACCTCGAAACACTACAGTGGTGCCAACTGTTTATAACAGAAATTCGGCTTTCCTTAGAAGGAGCAGTTCTGCCACCTTGAAACACTACAAACAGTGGTGCCAACTGTTGATAACAGAAAATGGCTTTCCTTAGCAGCAGTTCTGCCACCTCGAAACACTACAGTGGTGCCAACTGTTTATAACAGAAATTTGGCATTCCTTAGAAGGAGCAGTTCTGCCACTTTGAAATACTACCTACACAGTGGTGCCAACTGTTTATAACAGAAGTTCGGCTTTCCTAAGAAGGAGCAGTTCTGCCACCTTGAAACACTACAGACAGTGGTGCCAACTGTTTGTAACAGAAATTCGGCATTACTTAGAAGGAGCAGTTCTGCCACCTTGAAACAAAACCTACAAACAATGGTGCCAACTGTTTATAACAGAAATTCGGCTTTCCTTAGAAGCAGTTCTGCCAACTTGAAATACTACCTACACAGTGGTGCCAACTGTTTATAACAGAAATTCGGCTTTCCTAAGAAGGAGCAGTTCTGCCACCTTGAAATACAACCTACAAACAGTGGTGCCAATTGTTTAAACAGAAATTCGGCTTTCCTTAAAAGGAGCATTTCTGCCACCTTGAAACACTACAAACAGTGATGCCAACTGTTTATAACAGAAATTCGGCTTTTCTTAGAAGGAGCAGTTCTGCCACCTTGAAACAATACCTACAGTGGTGCCAAATGTTTAATATGGTAAATTAAAATAAATTCACATCCCACTCACTACCTACAATGGTGCCAACTGTTAATAATGGTACCTAAATTAATACCGATTTTCACCCCACCCAGTACTTAAACAGTGGTGCCAACTGTCGTGAACGTTGAGCATCCTTACCAGTTAAAGAAGTCACATTATTGACTAAAACCTACTAAAAACTTCTCGAAACGTATATATTTTTTTTGGATTTTATGAAAAATGTAAAATTTTGATTTAAATGATAAAAACTCATATGATTTACCTGCATCATCGGTTTCACCGTTGGTGTCTTCGAGTGTCGGCTGAGGAGGAGGCGACGGTTGGCGTTCGGCCGGTTCCGATTTGGGCGACGGGTCGCTCGGCAACGGAGGAGCGGTCGCCGTGACGACTGGGGGCGTAGGCGAAGCGCTGGGCACTTTCGCTACCTCTTTTTTCGCAGGTTTTTCATCTTTTTTAGGTTTCGCTTTCTCGTTTTGAACTTGAGCGACCTGCTAAAGAAAAGCGGAGGTTAAAAAAACGAAGTTTTTGCTGAATTTGATAAAAAATAGATGGGAATAAGGGGTACCTGATTTTTACGAGTTGGTGACGTGCTTTGAGTACGAGGAGTTTCAACTTTGGTAGGAGGAGTGGGCGGTCGCTGTGGTGGTGGTTGGGTCGCCGGCTGGGGAGGAGGAGATGGAGATGGAGAAGGAGGAGAGTACGGCTGGGAAATCGGCTGCGGATTACTTAAAGGAATATGAACCGGTTGGGGGAGGTAATGCTGCTGAACTAGCGGAGATGGTTTGGCTGCTGGCTGATGCCTGTGGAGTTCTACGGTGGGCGAGTTCGTTTTGGCGGAGACGGTCGGGATCTGCTCGGCTGGAGGCTTCGGCTGTGGCGGCTCGGGCGGCGGAGGCGAAACAGAGCGACTCGTAGGCCCGTTCGCCACACCCTCGCTCTCAACCAAAGGACCGTCGGATGAAACGGCGACAGCGACTTTGCTCGCAAACTCGGCCGCGACTGTCGCCTTTTCTATCGACTCTTCCTGCGACTAGAGAAATCTCAAATTTGGCCCAAAAAGACTAAGTTTCGGCTTACCGGTTGGGGTGTATTACTCGCAGAAAGGCGTTCTTCTGCGTGTTCATTCTTCGCCCAAAATCCAGCGGAAATGTCTTCGCCCGTTACCGGGTCGATGATTTTGAGCGCTTTTTCCGGTCGTTTCCTCGGCTTGTACTGTTGCTGCTGCTGCATCGAATGCTGGACCGGCATACCGGACGGAGCATTCGGAGGCATCATCGTGACCATACTCTGGCCGGCCGGGTTGCTCAATATCTGCTGCGCGACCTGTGCCTGCTGTGGTTGCTGTGCCTGCTGAGGAAACTGGGCGGAATTCGGTACGGCTTGCTGATTCCTCATCGGCATTTGAAACACTGAAAACACTTTATTCTCATAAACGACTAAAAGACGATAATCTTACATGGCGCAGGAGCGTACGGGTAGCTTTGGATTGGCTGTTGAGCATTGTGGACGAAAAAGCTTTGCTGAAACGTTGCTAAATTGGGCGCTGGCCCAGGATTCGGAGTACCAGCTCCGTGACTTTGGTGTCTCGGCTGTTGCATCTAAAATTCGAGTAGTTTGAGCAATTTTATGCGTATTTCACTTCATCAAGTCACAGAAAATGGTATGTCTCAAGTTTGGCAAAGGGCCAAGGTGAAGGGAAGGGCAAGGAGGGTAAGGGAGGTGTCGGGAGAGTGAGAAGGGTTAGGGATGTGAAATGAGGGTTTATGAGGGTTAGGGAGGCGATGAGGAGAGTGAGGGAAGTGATGGGAGAGTGAGGGAGGGAACGGGAGGAGAAGGGAAAGTCAAGGAGGGTTAGGGAGGTGAAGGGAAGGTCAAGGAGGGTAAGGGAGGTGAATAGAAGGTCAAGAGCAAGGGGAGGTGGAGGGGAGGGTCGAGGAGGGTACGGGAGGTGAATGGAATGTCAAGGAGGGTAAGGGGGTGAAGGGAAGGTCAAGGAGGGTAAGGGAGGTGAATGGAAGGTTAAGGAGGTGAAGGGAAGGTGAAGGAGGTGAAGGGAAGGTTAAGGAGGTGAAGGGAAGGTTAAGGAGGTGATGGTAAGGTCGAGGAGGGTAAGGGAGGTGAATGGGAGCGTCGAGGAGGGTAAAGGGGTGAATGGAAGGTCAAGGAGGGTTAGGGAGGTGAAGGGAAGGTCAAGGAGGGTAAGGGAAGGTCAAGGAGGGTAAGGGAGGTAAAGGGAAGGTCAAGGAGGGTAAGGGAGGTCAAGGAGGGTAAGGGAGGTTGAGGGAAGGTCAAGGAGGGTAAGGGAGGTTAAGGGAAGGCCAAGGAGGATAAGGGAGGTTGAGGGAAAGTCAAGGAGGGTAAGGGAGGTAAAGGGAAGGTCAAGGAGGGTAAGGGAGGTGAAGGGAAAGTCCAAGGAGGGTAGCGGTGACGGGAAGGTCAAGGAGGGTAAGGTAGGTGAAGGTAAGGTCAAGGAGGGTAAGGAAGGTGAAGGGAAGGTCAAGGAGGTGAAGGGAAGGTCAAGGAGGGTAAGGGAGGTTGAGGGAAGGAGAGCTAAGGAAGGGTCTGAGCGATTTTATGCATTGAGTAAAATTTGTAGCCCTTAAAATAAGCTTTCTAACGATGTAGATTTTGATAAAAATTTATCGAAAAAATTATGGAAGTTACGGATGTTGAAAGGTTCAGTCATGAAAAGTTAATTTTTGAAGGCTGAGGAGCGGTCTGAACGATTTTATACACAAAATATAACTTCTAGCTCTTTAAAAGAGCTTTCCAACGGTATAAATATCGATAAAATCGGTCAAAAATTGTGGAAGTTACGGACGTTTAAAGGTTAAGCCATGAAGTCGTGACTTGCATCGACCAACTTAAAAGTCCATTTTCGAGGGCTAAGGAAGGTAAGGGAGGTTGAGGGAAAGTCAAGGAGGGTAAGGGAGGTAAAGGGAAGGTCAAGGAGGGTAAGGGAGGTGAAGGGAAGGTCCAAGGAGGGTAGCGGTGACGGGAAGGTCAAGGAGGGTAAGGTAGGTGAAGGTAAGGTCAAGGAGCGTAAGGGAGGTGAAGGGAAGGTCAAGGAGGGTAAGGGATGTGAAGGTAAGGTCAAGGAGGGTAAGGGAGGTGAAGGGAAGGTCAAGGAGGTGATGGGAAGTCGAGGAGGGTAAGGGAGGTGAATAGAAGGTCAAGAGCAAGGGGAGGTGGAGGGGTGGGTCGAGGAGGGTAAGGGAGGTGAAGGGAAGGTCAAGGAGAGTTAGGGAGGTGGATGGAAGGTCAAGAGCAAGGGGAGGTGGAGGGGAGGGTCGAGGTTGGTAAGGGAAGGTCGAGGAGGGTAAGGGAAGGTCGAGGAGGGTAAGGGAAGGTCGAGGAGGGTAAGGGAGGTGAAGGGAAGGTCAAGGAGAGTTAGGGAGGTGGATGGAAGGTCAAGAGCAGGGTGAGGTGGACGGAAGGTCAAGGCAGGGTGAGGTGGAGAGGAGGGTCGAGGAGGGTAGTGGTGGTGATGAGAGAGGTGGTGGAAGATTGCGGTGTTCTGCAGAGCCCCAAATTTTCGAGAAAGTTCGATTTACGGAGATTTCTCTCCATTTTAGTAACGCTTTCCAAAAATCGCTCATTTCGACTTACATTGAAAGAAACATTTTGAGGAATGATCTGCGGTAAGTATATCTGATTCATTTGCGGATGAGGATTCTGATAAACCAAGTTCATCGGCCTGGCTTGAGCGGCGGACATTCTCGGATTATGCGACGACCCCCTCGGCTGGTAGTATTGCTATGGATCGAATAGATTAAAAGTCAATTTTATGATTCAATAGTTACATTTATGGCATTTTGCCGAGAAGTAGGGTACATATTATGCTGCATACCGCCTGTAACTAGAACTGGAAAGAATTTTAGTAATGATAAATTGGTATAAAAAGAAAAAAACGTACCAGGGACTGTAGTTTGCTGAGGTTGCTGTTTCGGATCTTGCTGCTGCCCTCCTTGCGGACACATTCTCATTTGAGATGTTTGGTAAGCCCCGGCCCCTCCTCCTTCCGTCCCTACAAGCAAAAAAACACAAAAAAACAATTAAAAAAACAAAATATTTTAAATTTTAACCAGAAATCTGCAGAAACGGTTCAAAAAGCATTTCCGATCCCATATCGAAAAATATGGCATTATACTGATCAGTGATCAACTAGAAAAATGATCAAACGAAATTTTCGTTTTATAAGTTGACCAATCACAGCTGACCTTCCAAAATTGGCAAAAACCATCTGATTTTTCGTCGCTAACGTCATAAATTGATGCACAAAGGTTTATTATTTCATCAGGATAGACTATGTACTAGGTTGGTATCACTAGCCCTCACCCCTATCTGAGCATAAGGTAGGGAAGTTCATTAAAAAATCAATTTTTTTGTTTTTCGCCTATATCTCGAAAACAATTCGTCCTAGCGACATGACCATTAAGTTAAAAATCAAAGATGACAAAATTTGCTACAAAATTTACAAAACACTTTTTTCGATATGTTGTTTTGTTAACGAGATATCCGCTCTTGAATATTTGTTCGGTACTGTTTCGCCTATATCTCGAAAACGATGCGTCCTAGCTACATGACCACTAAGTTAAAAATTTAAGCTGACGAAATTTGCTACAACATTTACTAAACACTTTTTTCGATACATCGTTTCGTTATCGAGATATCCGCTCTTGAAAATTTGTTCGACCTGCAACATGGGTTGTTCGGTACTGTTTCGCCTATATCTCGAAAACGATGCGTCCTAGCGACATGACCACTAAGTTCAAAATTAAAGATGACAAAATTGGCTACAAAATTTACTAAACACTTCTTTTCGATACATCGTTTCGTTATCGAGATATCCGCTCTTGAAAATTTGTTCGACCTGCAACTTGGGTTGTTCGGTACTGTTTCGCCTATATCTCGAAAACGATGCGTCCTAGCGACATGATCACTAAGTTAAAAATTAAAGCTGACGAAATTTGCTACAAAATTTACTAAACACTTTTTTCGATACATCGTTTCGTTATCGAGATATCCGCTCTTGAAAATTTGTTCGGTACTGTTTCGCCTATATCTCGAAAACGATGCGTCCTAGCGACATGACCACTAAGTTATAAATTAAAGATGACAAAATTTGCTACAAAATTCGTTAAACACTTTTTTCGATACGTTGTTTCGGTATTGAGATATCCCATCTTAAACAAATTTTCTGTCCATCACATTTTGTGGAAGAACCACTAGTCAGATTGAGTCCGGACTAGGCTTATATTAAAGGTAATAAACTAAGGAACGTTTTCCAAAAAGCTAGATTTCTCTATCTTGTATGGTTTGGAAATAGTAGAGCTTTAAGGTTAAAATCATGAAATCGTGGGATGGTGGTTTTTCAGGAAGAATAGTAAGAAGACATCCTGTTTTAGGAGCCATTTTTGAATTGTTTCTTGGGCTTCCTGGAGGCTAGAATAATATGCAATTGAATACGTTGTGAAATGCAATGAATGGGAGATGTGAACGTCCTTCGCCTGGTGACCCACTTCGAAAACCCCCCGGCCACGGTTTTTAAAACGACTTTTTCCCCTTAAAAATAACGCCCTAAGATTTTCCTCGGATGACAACACAAAAATATAGGGAAGGGGAATGAAATTTTAGCATTTGTCTCGGTTTTTATCTCGTTATCTTTGACCACGAGTGAGTTCCATGCATTTTAAAGATTTTATTTGATAGGAACGGACGTCGAACTCATAAAATGGCTTTATAAAATAATATGGTTACTGGCCTAGTCCTCAAAAAAGGACCAAAACCAGGGTTGCCAAATTGGGCGATAAATAGAGAAGATATCCCCGTCGTCTGGCAACACTGGTTCCTTACAAAGGGCCTAAACCAGGGTTGCAAAATTGGGGCCATAAGACGAAAATTGGGGGAATATTACATCATCTGAGAATACTGGTCCAAATCTAGCTAAAAAGGGTTTTGTTCCTTAAAAAGGGCCTAAACAAGGGTTGCCAGATTGGGAGATAAAACGGGAATTGGGGAAACATTCCCTTATCTGGCAGCACTGGTTCAAATAATAAGAGTTTTGTTTTTTAAAAAGGGCACAAACCAGGGTTGCCAGATTGTGGGATAAAACGAGAATTGGGGAAATATTCCCTTATCTGGGAACACTGGTTCTAATAAAAAGAGTTTTGTTTCATAAAAAGGGCTAAAACCAGGGTTGCCAAATTGGGCCATAATACGAAAATTGGGGGAATATTTTATCATCTAACAATACTGGTCCAAATCTAGCTAAAAAGGGTGTTGTTCTTTAAGAAGGGCCCAAACCAGGGTTGCCAGATTGTGGGATAAAACGAGAATTGGGGAAATATTCCCTTATCTGACAATACTGGTCCAAATCTAGCTAAAAAGGGTGTTGTTCTTTAAGAAGGGCCCAAACCAGGGTTGCCAGATTGTGGGATAAAACGAGAATTGGGGAAATATTCCCTTATCTGGCAACACTGGTTCAAAACAAGCTAAAAAGAGTCTTGTTTTTTAAAAAGGGCCCAAACCAGAGTTGCCAAATTGGGCGATAAATCGTGAATTAGGGGATATCCCCATGGCAATACTGGTCCAAATCAGCTATAGAAGGGTGTTGTTCTTTAAGAAGGGCCCAAACCAGGGTTGCCAGATTGTGGGATAAAACGAGAATTGGGGAAATATTCCCTTATCTGGCAACACTGGTTCAAAACAAGCTAAAAAGAGTCTTGTTTTTTAAAAAGGGCCCAAACCAGGGTTGCCAGATAGTGGGATAAAACGAGAATTGGGGAAATACTCCCTTATCTGACAATACTGGTCCAAATCTAGCTGAAAAGGGTGTTGTTCTTTAAGAAGGGCCCAAACCAGGGCTGCCAGATTGTGGGATAAAACGAGAATAAGGGGAAATATTCCCTTATCTGGCAACACTGGTCCAAATCTAGCTAAAAACGGTCTTGTTTTTTTAAAAAACGGTCTTATTTTTTTAAAAAAGGGCCCAAACCAGGGTTGCCAGATTGTGCGATAAATAGAGAATTGGGGAAATATTCCCTTATCTGACAACACTGCTCCAAATTAGCTATAATGCGTCTTATTCAGGGTTGCCAGATTGTGCAGCAAAAGAGAAGCCCAATTCGCGATTAATCGCCCAAACTGGCAACACTGTCAAAGCTCAACCTTGTGGGATTGCAGGGTTGCCAGATTGTGCTCCAAAAGAGATGCCCGATTCGCGATTAATCTCCCAAACTGGCAACACTGTCAAAAGCTCAACCTTGTGGGATAGCAGGGTTGCCAGATTGTGCTCCAAAAGAGATGCCCGATTCGCGATTAATCTCCCAAACTGGCAACACTGTCAAAAGCTCAACCTTGTGGGATAGCAGGGTTGCCAGATTGTGCTCCAAAAGAGATGCCCAATTCGCGATTAATCGCCCGAACTGGCAACACTGTCAAAAGCTCAACCTTGTGGGATTGCAGGGTTGCCAGATTGTGCTCCAAAGGAGATGCACAATTCGCGATTAAACACCCAAACTGGCAACACTGTCAAAAGCTCAACTTTCTGGGATTGCAGGGTTGCCAGATTGTGCCCCAAAAGAGAAGCCCAATACGAGATTAATCGCCCGAACTGGCAACACTGTCAAAAGCTCATCCTTGTGGGATAGCAGGGTTGCCAGATTGTGCCCCAAAAGAGAAGCCCAATTCGCGATTAATCGCCCAAACTGGCAACACTGTCAAAAGCTCAACCTTGTGGGATAGCAGGGTTGCCAGATTGTGCTCCAAAAGAGATGCCCAATTCGCGATTAATCGCCCAAACTGGCAACACTGTCAAAAGCTCAACCTTGTGGGATTGCAGGGTTGCCAGATTGTGCTCCAAAAGAGATGCCCGATTCGCGATTAATCGCCTAAACTGGCAACACTGTCAAAAGCTCAACCTTGTGGGATTGCAGGGTTGCCAGATTGGGCTCCAAAGGAGATGCACAATTCGCAATTAATCTCCCAAACTGGCAACACTGTAAAAAGCTCAATCTTGTGGGATTGCAGAGTTGCCAGATTGGGCCCCAAAAGAGAAGCCCAATTCGCGATTAATCGCCCAAACTGGCAAACACTGTAAAAAGCTCAATCTTGTGGGATTGCAGGGTTGCCAGATTGGGCCCCAAAAGAGAAGCCCAATTCGCGATTAATCGCCCAAACTGGCAAACACTGTCAAAAGCTCAACCTTGTGGGATTGCAGGCTTGCCAGATTGTGCCCCAAAAGAGAAGCCCAATACGAGATTAATCGCCCGAACTGGCAACACTGTCAAAAGCTCATCCTTGTGGGATAGCAGGGTTGCCAGATTGTGCCCCAAAAGAGAAGCCCAATTCGCGATTAATCGCCTAAACTGGCAACACTGTCAAAAGCTCAACCTTGTGGGATAGCAGGGTTGCCAGATTGTGCAGCAAAAGAGATGCCCAATTCGCGATTAATCGCCCAAACTGGCAACACTGTCAAAAGCTCAATCTTGTGGGATTGCAGGGTTGCCAGATTGTGCTCCAAAAGAGATGCCCGATTCGCGATTAATCTCCTAAACTGGCAACACTGTCAAAAGCTCAACCATGTGGGATTGCAGCCCCAAAAGAAGATAGCGAAGATAGCCCAAACCATTGATCCCGGGAAAAAATGTCAGTTTGAGCGATTTGTCGTCAAAAAGTAGGATTTTTTCTTCTTTTGGCTTCCTGTGGACCGATCGACTTGAAATTTTGAGGGTGTTTTCCCCATGCATCCGCTAACAGAAAGCCTTCAAACTGGGAACCTTCCTCTCGAGCTTTTTCCGACAAAAGTGGGTCAAATCGATTCCAAAGGAGGTAGATGCAACTCTAAAGTGCACAAAAAGAAATAAAATTTTTGACTTACTTTGAAGGGGGTTGACGATGGCGAATTGGGCGAGGTTTATCTGCGGATAGCAATGAACCTGGCATTCTTTACCAGGATTCGACATATTCCTCGACACCATTTTTTTAAAAATTTTTTAAATTTTTTAACAAAAGTTCATTTTTCAACTTCCCCTCTCTAAAAAAAAACATTTTGTATATTTATTTTGCACAGTTTTTAACCCTTTTTGGCAATGTCCAGTTAACCCCTTTTATTTTTAGTCAAACTAGGCCAAGATCGATCGAACCCCCTCACCCCCCTTATACCATATTCGTCAAAATTGTTCTTTTTTTGGAGGAAAATACAAAGTTAGAGCCAATTATTGAACTTCCTGTGTCATAGTGAGGGCAGAAAGAGTGGGAGGACACACGTGTCGCCAAATGTTATTTTTCAAAATTCCCTCATTTTTCCAAATTTTGGTCAAAAATAAAATAAAAACTATTTTTGGCTAAAGAAAAACGTAAATTTTGCTTAAATAATGGAAAAAAACGCCATTTTCCGATAGTGAAAAACTGGCCCCGAAAAGGGCCTTAAAAAACTGGCCCTGAAAAGGGCCTTTTGAATAAATTGAGGATTCCAGGCGAAAATTTCAATGCACAAAACGTATCGATGTAGTTGCAGTGGCCGACCTAATTTCTTGCCTTCCCCTCCCTTCACTACGCAAGACCAGGAAACCCTTTTTTTTATAATAAAACTTTTCCTTTGCCAAAATAGGTCATTTTAGTGATAAACTGTGCAAAATAATTTAAATTTTAAATTTACGTTTACCTCTTATCGCCCCTTTTTTAACAAAAAAACAAAAATTAGAAGAAAAAAAATTTAAAGTTGTTGGTTTCGCGCTGGGAAAGGCATGGCGCCTGTAAAAGTCGACACTGACACTCGGACACTTGTAAAAAATAGCGAAAAACTGTTTTTTGTTGGTGTTTTTTGATTAAAAAGGATGAGGAGACGTGTAGGGGCTCGAGCCCCTGATTGGATTGGATTTTGTGCCTTTGTGGGTTTCCCTTGGGCCGTCCTGGAGCGCTGGCGGAGCCACCCCCGCCCACGGTGGCCACCCCTACGATCGATAAACGTGGAAAAACGAGGCGCGCGGGGGTTTAAGGGAGACCACGTGGCGCGGACGTGAACATTTTCAAACCGCGACCAGTCTTGCCAACTCCTCGACGCCGATATCGCAACACCGACGGTATAAAGTAGCTTAATTTGGCAACACTGGGCACAGTAAAGAACAACAATTTACGAAAATCCGCTCGTAATACAGGGTTGCCCGATCTGCCATCAATGACAGGGAGAAGAATACATTCTTGGTTTTTTTACATTCTTGGGAGAAGAATAATTTGCCAGAAATAGCACAATCTGGCAACGCTGCACCGTGTTATGTAGCCCAATTTGCGATTAAACACCCAAAATAGCAACACTGGACACAGTAAAGCCCAATTTACGAAAACTTGCTTTATCTAGCCACGCAGGACATCCTAATGAAAAAAACCAACCAAATTGCACTTTTTCGGTTTTTGACCTCTGGCTCGGAAACTATTAGTTTTAGCGACTAGATCACTAAGAACAAAATGAAAGATTATTAAATTCTGCTTTAAATGAGCTCCCCCGGGTAAAAATCGGTCCAGCCGTTCAGGAGATATCGATGGTCAAAGTTGGGAAGTTGATTTTGATTTTACATCATGGAGGCTGATTCTACAAAGTTAAAGGTCGCAAAATGGACTTTCATTGCCATTCTTTGACATTCATTGGCATAGAGTAGCTTAATTTGCCAGAAATTTGGCAAAACTGGGCACAGTAAGCACAATTTACGAAAACCCACTCGTAATACATGGTTGCCCGATCTGCCATCAATGACAAGGAGAAGAAGAAGAATTTGCCAGAAATAGCACAATCTGGCAACGCTGCACTGTGTTATGTAGCCCAATTTGCGATTAAACACCCAAAATCGCAACACGGGACACAGTTAAGTAGCCCAATTAACGAAAACTTGCTTTATCCAGCCACGCTGTACATCCTAATGAAAAACCAACCAATTTGCACTTTTTCAGTTTTTGACCTCTGGCTCGGAAACTATTAGTTTTAGCGACTTAATCACTAAGAACAAAATGAAAGATTATTAAATTCTGCTTCTAATGAGCTCCCCCGGGTAAAAATCGGTCCAGCCGTTCAGGAGATATCGATGGTCAAAGTTGGGCCATAAGTTGATTTTGATTTGACATCCTGGAGGCTGATTCTACAAAGTTATAGGTCGCAAAATGGACTTTTCATTGCCGGCCCCGCAGTAAACGCGTTAATTTCTATTCGATTTAAACTTTTACGCAATTACGTCATTATAATAGAAATTGATACGTTCCGATTCCCATGAGAACCTCAAGAGTTCGTTTTACAGGGAAGGGAGGGGGAGTTACTGTTATTAATTAATTACTCTGAAATTTCATTATTTTTTCAAAGGGTAGACTTTCTTCATTGTAAGTTTTAGGTAGATTTCAGAAAGTCTAAAAATTTCCCTTCCTTAAGAAATTTTCCCTGTTGGGGGCAACCCTGCTTTCCTAATTTGGGCGGGAAAATACGAAAAATTGAAAAAATCTTACCAAAATTGTGCGTTCTTTAGAGTCAATATGTGTGCACACCGATAGCTCGGTTACGTCTGGACTTTTATCATTTTGGAAAAGAAGTTGAAGACTTTTCTGACTCATTTTTCAGATAAGCATAACAAACCAGGTAGCCTAGGATGACGTCATTGAAAAATTTAGAAAGGGATTCGAAAGGCTTTCATTGATAAAATATTGCAATTGAAGGGAAAATCCTTTCAATCATCTTATCTTTCGAAGATAATGACCAATTTTTCGATGTTTTTCTCGTCTCGTTTTTTGAGGTGGGGGAGCTATTTGCGGATGATGACGACTTTTGCCAGCTGGCATATTGTGCAAGGTCGTTTACTTATTGTACTTTAATTATTTGAGGGGGAGAGATAGAGAGAAAAAAATGCATCAATATGGCGGCGGTGGATTTTTTGCAGGTGTGACGTCTGTGACGTGTATGCGACCTTGAAGGCGGACTCGGGAGTCGGGAGGCGAAAAAGTGAAAAGAATCCTCTGGGGTCTTCGGACGCCCTAACGGTCCAAACGGTACCTGAGAACGTTTCCTCAAACAATCATTAACTTCGCGTTTTTCAATTTTATTTTCCGTTTCAAAATCCAGACTTGAAGGAACCGTGTAAAAAAGAACCATTTTCGATAAAACGCCCAAAATTTGGAATAAATAATGTCAAAAAAGAGATAAAGCGCATTGAATGGCAATCTGGACACATTAAGTAGTCCAAGCGCCTAGAGCAGTGTTGCCAGTTTGGGCGATTTATCGCAAATTGGGCTACTTTCATAAAGCCAAATGTGGCAACCCTGCTATCTGACGAAGTTGGGCTTTAGACAGTGTTGCCAGTTAGGGCAATTTATCGCAGATTGGGCTACTTTTAAGAAAGAAAAGCAACCCTGTTATCTGAGAAAGTTGGGCTTTAGACAGTGTTGCCAGATTGGGCAATTTACCGCAAATTGGGGTTCTTTTATGAGGGAAAAGCAACCCTGTTATCTGAGAAAGTTGGGCTTTAGACAGTGTTGCCAGATTGGGCAATTTACCGCAAATTGGGGTTCTTTTATGAGGGAAAAGCAACCCTGTTATCTGAGAAAGTTGGGCTTTAGACAGTGTTGCCAGTTTGGGCAATTTATCGCAGATTGGGCTACTTTTATGAGGGAAAAGCAACCCTAAGTTGGGCTTCAGACAGTTGCCAGTTTGGGCGCTTTATCGCAAATTGGGCTTCTTTTATGAGAGAAAAGCAACCCTGGTATCTGAGAAAGTTGGGCTTTAGACAGTGTTGCCAGTTTGGGCAATTTATCGCAGATTGGGCTACTTTTATGAAAGAAAAGTAACCCTGTCATCTGACAAAGTTGGGCTTTTGACAGTGTTGCCAGTTTGGGCGATATAACGCAAATTGGGCCACTTTCATAAGGCCAAATCTGGCAACCCTTTTGTCCAACAAAGTTGGGCTTTCGACAGTGTTGCCAGTTTGGGCAATTTATAGCAGATTGGGCTACTTTTATGAAAGAAAAGTAACCCTGTCATCTGACAAAGTTGGGCTTTTGACAGTGTTGCCAGTTTGGGCGATATAACGCAAATTGGGCCACTTTCATTAGGCCAAATCTGGCAACCCTTTTGTCCAACAAAGTTGGGCTTTCGACAGTGTTGCCAGTTTGGGCGATTTATCGCAAATTGGGCTACTTTTATAATGGAAAAGCAACCATGTTATCTGACAATGTAGCCAACGATATGGCTCTTAAGGTCGTTATTTGCGGCTCTCAAGTTGGCAACCTTGACATTTAGTGAAGCCGATTTTTCCCTTTTTTATATCGATTGAAAAATATGTTTGAATATTAAAAATGTGCCCTGGAGTGCGACCCAGTTCACGTCAAGAGAGCGTGACTGATGCTCCCATTCCTTTCTTATCTACTCCAGACGCTTCGGGTGGTAACACTGCCGTCTTAGTCGTTTTGGCAGCCCTGATTTAGTTAAAATGTAATAAGAAGTAAGAAGTATGGAAATAAAGCGTTATGCAACAAGGTCCTTGATGGACGGAAGCCATTTGAGCCGTTTAAGAAAAATTGCCGGTAGAGTGGGGATGACCACGTGTATTTACGCATAAACAGGTAAAATATTCAGTGGAAATCGCCATTTTTACTCCCCCAGACCTATTCATGTCAATATTTGGGCTATCGTGCAATATGCGAAATAAAGCCATTTGTAATACTAAATTTGTCCGGTAAAAGACAGGGCAATTGGACTACTTTGTACTGTCAGTGTTGCCAACTTTGATGATTGAACCCCATTTGTCCCACTCCACATTGTCCAGTGTTGCCACACTGATTTATAGCAGATTGGACTATTTCATACTGTCAGTGTTGCCAACTTAGATGATTGAACCCCAGTTGTATAGTGTTGCCATTTTAAGCGAAATAAAGCCATTTGTACTACTTAATTTGTCCGGTATCGCCAGACAGGGCAATTGGACTACTTTATACTGTCAGTGTTGCCAACTTTAATGATTGAACCCATTTGTCCCACTCCACATTGTCCGTTGCCACACTGATAGTGTGATTTATAGCAGATTGGACTATTTCATACTGTCAGTGTTGCCAACTTTGATGATTGAACCCCATTTGTATAGTGTTGCCATATTTTGCAAAATAAAGCTTACTTAATAAAAATTACTTAATTTGTCGGGTATCGCCAGACAGGGCAATTGGACTACTTTATACTGTCAGTGTTGCCAACTTTGACGATTGAACCCCATTTGTCCCACTCCACATAGTCCAGTGTTGCCACACTAATAGTGGGATTTATAGCAGATTGGACTACTTTATACTGTCAGTGTTGCCATATTTTGCAATTCAAAGCCTAATTTTGCGAAATAAAGCCATTTGTACAACTTAATTTGTCCGGTATCGCCAGACAGGGCAATTGGACCACTTTAGACTGTCAGTGTTGCCAACTTTGATGATTTAACCCCATTTGTATAGTGTTGCCATATTTTGCAAAATAAAGCCATTTGTATAACTTAATTTGTCCGGTATCGCCAGACAGGGCAATTGGACTACTTTATACTGTCAGTGTTGCCAACTTTGATGATTGAACCCCATTTGTCCCACTCCACATTGTCCAGTGTTGCCACACTGATTTATAGCAGATTGGACTAGTTTATACTGTCAGTGTTGCCATATTCTGCTATTCAAAGCCAATTGTACAACTTCATTTGTAAGTTATTGCCAGACTGGGCAAATTAACACAATTTGGACTACTTTCACAGGTCAGTATTGCCATATTTAGACCCCAAATTATGCGATTTACGGCATTTTGAAGCTGTAAAGCACCGTCCACGTGTTGCACATAAAGCGATTTCGCACCACGTAGCAGAACAGTCAATTTGGGCCACAAATCACGTTATTTGGGTCAATTTATCACAATTTGGACAACCTTTAGCCAGATTGGGATAATTAAGACAAATCGCGGGTGCAACAGGTAGGACTCAGTGTTGCCAACTTGATTAAAATATCACATTGAACACTGTTGCCAATTTGAGAAACCGTAACCTTGAGAATGGCAAGTTACCATATGGTAAGTTTTAGGAAGGTTCTAAATTTTAAATTCCTTAAAATAAAATTAAGCTAAATTATAAAAAGGAAAAAAGAAAATTCGCTTTTTTGTCACCACCGAAGGGTCTGGGGCTCTCGGAGTCGTGATCTTTCGAAAGGCTATGACCTTGGGACTCCACGTGCCCATAACCTCGCCCATTTCACCATAAAGAATAACGAAATAAATCTCAAAATGGGATAAAAATGGTAAAATATGGTTAAAAACGTAACAGGACAACGGAGTGGCGACCGTTAGGAATTCCGGAAGAAAGTGGGACAAGTGGAAAGTGAGAATATTTAATAAAAAAATAATAAATCGGATAAATACCATTTACAACAGGTTGTTCGATATCCATTTTTTGTTTATTCCATTTCTTCGTCGACGGATTTTTGTGTTTCTTTCGTTTTTTTGAGGGTGCGTGTGGAATTTGTGGCTTTTCAAAGGTTTCGGAGGAGGGGTTGGGATTTTACCCTCGGGAAACTTCACCTTTCACAAATTCACACGCGGACACAAGACCGGGGGTGGATAAAAACGAAAAGAACGAAAAAAAATATGAAAGGAAAACGAAAAATTTAAATTAAAAAAAAAATAAAAATGGGTGTCGGTTCGAGAGTGACTCGAGCCGTCGTGGAAGATAACTGAACGGGGAAGGTTCCCCACTTACGTGGCTCACGGGGTAAAACCCGCCATAGAGAAACCGAGAAACGAAAACGACCGGGTGGGGGCGACACAAGTTTTTTTCCCCTCTTTTATTCAGACATTTTCTTATTTCTGTCAATATGGACTTCGGAACGTTTTTATTTAGCAAAAATCTTTGATAACAACCTTCAGATATCAATTTATTAGCAAAACTGACGTTTCAGTCATGGAAGTCGTGGTCATGACTCATTCAGTAATGAACTTCATGTCCATTTTTGAGGGCTAAGGAGCGCTTTGAGCGATTTTACGTATTCAGCAACTTTTGTAGGTCTTGAAAAGATCTTTCCAAGGGTATAAACGGCGATAAAATCGGCCAAAAACTGTGGAAGTTATGGACGTTTGAACAAAATTTAGTTGTTAGTGCTTTGGCATCGACAAGTTAACTTCAAGTCGATTTTTGAGGATTAAGGAGCGGTTTGAGCGATTTTACTCATTTAGCAACTTTTGTAGCTCTTGAAAAGAGCTTTCCGACGGTATTAACGGCGATAAAATCGGTCAAAAAATGTGGGAGTTATGGACGTTTAAACAAAATATAGGGTTGAGTGCTTTGGCATCGACAAGCGAACTTCAAGTCGATTTTTGAGGGCTAAGGAGCGGTTTGAGCGATTTTACGCATTAAGTGACTTTTGTAGCTCTTGAAAAGAGCTTTCCAACGGTATAAACGCCGATAAAATCAGTCAAAAACTGTGGACGTTATGGACGTTCAAACAAAATATAATTCTGAGTGCCTTGGCATCGACAAGTGAACTTCAAGTCGATTTTTGAGGGCTAAGGAGCGCTTTGAGCAATTTTACTCATTCAGCAACGTTTGTAGCTCTTGGAAAGAGCTTTCCGACGGTACTAACGGCGATAAAATCGGTCAAAAACTGAGGGAGTTATGGACGTTTAAAAAAAGTATAGTTGCGAGTGAAATGTCCATTTTTAAGGGCTAAGGAGCGGTTTGAGCGATTTTAAACATTTAACAACTTCTGTAGCTCTTTAAAAGAGCTTTCCAACGGTATAAACGGCGAAAAAATCGGTCACAAAGTTTGAAAGTTATGGACGTTTAAACAAAATATGGTTGTGAGTGCCTTGGCATCGACAAGTGAACTTCAAGTCGATTTTTGAGGGCTAAGGAGCGGTTTGAGCGATTTTAAACATTTAACAACTTCTGTAGCTCTTTAAAAGAGCTTTCCAACGGTATAAACGGCGATAAAATCGGTCAAAAACTGTGGAAGTTATGGACGTTTTAACAAAATATAGTTGTGAGTGCTTTGGCATCGACAAGTGAACTTCAAGTCAATTTTTAAGGGCTAAGGAGTGGTCTGAACGATTTTATGCATTTAATATCTTTTGTAGCTCTTTAAAAGAGCTTTCCAACGGTATAAACGGCGATACAATCGATCAAAGGTTGTGGAAGTTATGGACGCTTAAACATAGTTGTGGAATCTTTACTTGTATTGAAAAGGAATGAAATTTAAGTCCATTTTTGAGGGCTAAGGAGCGGTCTGAGCGATTTTATGCATTTAATACATTTTGTAGCCCTTTAAAAGAGCTTTCCAACGGTAAAAATATCAATAAAATCCGTCAAAAATTGCGGAAGTTACGGACGTTTAAACAAATATTTGTGAAATCGTCTTGCATCGACCTGTGAACTTTAAGTCCATTTTTGAGGGCTAAGGAGCAATTTGAGCCATCTGACGCATAAAGTAACTTTTGTAGCTCTTTAAAAGAGCTTTCCAACCATATAAATATCGATAAAATCCGTCAAAAATTGAGGAAGTAACGGACGTTTAAACGAATAGTTTTGAAATCGTCTTGCATCAACCAGTGAACTTCATGTCCATTTTTGAGCGCTAAGGAGCGATTTGAGCGATTTTACACATTTAGTAACTTCTGTAGCTTTTTAAAAGACCTTTCCAACGACATAAGTGGCGATAAAATCTGTCAAAAAGTGTGGGAGTTATGGACATTTTAGATGTATCGACTAAATAGAGGGCAAAAAATGATCAAAATAGCCGACGATAAGGTAGACCTGTTCCTGGGTAATTTCATTGTCATGAGTACAAAAGGGGTAGTAAGTGCTTTTAATATTAAATACGACGTAGACGCCATAGATTGGGGTGGGTAGGATGGCGGAGTGTTGTGATGGGGAGGGGGAGTTCGTTGACCCCTAAAATACGAACTGTAGATACTGAAAAAGAGAGAAAAAAAAAATCGATTTTTTTCGACTTATTCAAGAAATGGGGCTAACCCAGGTAGAAACGTAATGAAATTCCTAAGCCTGCCTTTTTCCGGTTGTTTTACAGAGATTAGATTGAAAATTGACTTTCAGAATGGATAGTAAGGACGTTTTCATTCCCGCGTTTTTTCGAAATTCGCCTGGGAACGAAGATATAGGGGGGTTTAAAGGTTTTTTCAGTGTGAAAAAGGATCAAAAGCCACATTAAGAGTGGTCCAAATCAGTATAAGCGCCCAAACCACTTAAAAAGGGTCACAAATGGGTCCAAACCAGAGTTTGAGAGATCCAAACCCTATGAAAAGAGGTAAAATTGGTCAAAAATGGGTCCAAACTAGTGTATGAGGGACCCAAACCTCATAAATAGTGGTCCAAACTGGTCCAAACCCAGCTAAGAGCCCAAACCACTTAAAGCGGGGTCCAAATTCGTCACAAATGGGTCCAAACGCTACAAAAAGTGGTAAAATTGGTCAAAAATGGCTCCAAATCCGTAAAAAGGGATCGAAACCGCATAATGAGTGGTCTAAATTGGTCAAAAATGGGTCCAAACCGTTATATGAGGAATCCAAACCATATGGAAAGTCGTAAAATTGGTCAAAAATGGGTCCAAACCCGTATTAAAGGATCGAAAACTCATAGATTGTGGTATAGATCAGTGTAAAAGCCCAAACCACTTAAAACGGGGTCCAAATTCGTCACTAAGGGACCAAATTTGCCAGTCCTAATTAAATGAAAAGCGGTCCAAATCACAAAAGGGCCCAAATACGAAAAGTGGTCCAAATTTTGGTCCAAACCAGTCTAATAGCTCAAACTGCATAAAACGGGGCCCAAATTAGCCACAAAAGGGTCCAAACCGGTGTAAAAGAGATCGAAACCATACAAATAGAGGTCCAAATCGGTCACAAATGGTCCCAAAACAGCCTAAGAGCCCAAACCGCTGATAACGGGGTCCAAATTAGCCAAAAATGAAACCAAACCAGTCTAGTAGGAATCGAAACCAAACAAATAGAGGCCCAAATTGGTCACAAAAGGGCCCAAACCAGCCCAATAGTCCAAACCGTTTATAACAGGGTCCAAATTAGCCAAAAATGAGTCCAAACCCGTGTAAGGGACCACATTAAGGAGGGTAAAAATTGGTCAAAAATGGGTCCAAACCAGTGTAAGGGGATAGAAAAAACGTTGAAAAAATTAGTCTAAATTGGTCAAAACAAGGTCCAAAACAGCCCAAACCGCTTAAAACGGGGTCCAAATTAGCCACAAATGAGTCCAAATCAGTGTTAAGGGGATCGAAATTAAACAAATAGAGGTCCAAACTGGTCACAAATGGGCCCAAACCACTTAAAACGGAGTCCAAATTAGCGAAAAATGGGTCCAAACCAGTGTACTAGGAATCGAAACCAAACAAATAGAGGTCCAAACTGGTCACAAATGGGCCCAAACCACTTAAAACTGAGTCAAAATTAGCCAAAAATGGGTCCAAACTAGTGTAAAAGGGATCGAAACCATACAAATAGAGGTCCAACTTGGTCAAAAAAGGGCCCAAACCAGCCCAATAGCCCAAACCACTTAAAACGGGGTCCAAATTAGCCCCAAATGGGTCCAAGCCATTGCAAGAGGGATCGAAACCAAACTAAGAGGTCCAAATTGGTCACAAAAGGGCCCAAACCAGTGTAAGACGATAGAAACACCATAAAAAGTAGTCTAAATTGGTCAAAAATTGGTCCGAAACAGCCCAAACCGCTAAAAGCGGAGCCCAAATTAGCCCCAAATGGTTCCAAGCCAGTGCTATAGGAATCGAAACCACACAAATAAAGGTCCAACTTGGTCACAAAAGGGCCCAAACCCGCCCAATAGCCCAAACCACTTAAAACGGGGTCCAAATTAGCCCCAAATGGGTCCAAGCCATTGCAAGAGGGATCGAAACCAAACTAAGAGGTCCAAATTGGTCACAAAAGGGCCCAAACCAGTGTAAGACGATAGAAACACCATAAAAAGTAGTCTAAATTGGTCAAAAATGGGTCCAAAACAGCCCAAACCGCTAAAAACGGGGTCAAAATTAGCCACAAATGGGTCCAAACCAGTGCTATAGGAATCGAAACCACACAAATAGAGGTCCAACTTGGTCACGAACGGGCCCAAACCAGTGTAAGACGATAGAAACACCATAAAAAGTAGTCTAAATTAGTCAAAAATGGGTCCAAAACAGCCCAAACCACTTAAAACGGGGTCCAAATTAGCCACAAATGGGTCCAAACCAGTGCTATAGTGATCGAAACCAAACTAAGAGGTCCAAATTGGTCACAAAAGGGCTCAAACCAGTGTAAGACGATAGAAACACCATAAAAAGTAGTCTAAATTGGTCAAAAATGGGTCCAAAACAGCACGAACCGCTAAAAGCGGGGCCCAAATTAGCCCCAAATGGGTCCAAGCCATTGCAAAAGGGATCGAAACCAAACTAAGAGGTCCAAATTGGTCACAAAAGGGCCCAAACCAGTGTAAGACGATAGAAACACCATAAAAAGTAGTCTAAATTGGTCAAAAATGGGTCCAAAACAGCCCAAACCACTTAAAACGGGGTCCAAATTAGCCCCAAATGGGTCCAAACCTCTATAGGGATCGAAACCACACAAATAGAGGTCCAAATGTGTCAAAAATGGGTCCAAAACAGCCCAAACTACTTAAAAGAGGGGGGCCAAATTAGCCACAAATAGGCCCAAACCAGTGTAAAAGGGATCGAAACCACATAAAAAGTAGTCTAAATTGGTCAAAAATGGGTCCAAAACAGCCCAAACCACTTAAAAATGGGCCCAAACCTGTGTAAAACGGATCAAAACCACATAAAAAGTAGTCTAAATTGGTCAAAAATGGGTCCAAAACAGCCCAAACCACTTAAAACGGGGTCCAAATTAGCCACAAATGGGTCCAAACGAATATAGGGATCGAAACCACACAAATAGAGGTCCGAATTGGCCAAATATGGGTCCAAACCTACAAGCCCAAACCATTAAACGCCGTCCAAACCAAAATATATATAAACCTAAAAGGAACCCCTATATTTTCGCGCTCCCCAGAGCTTCCTGATCACAAATATATAAGCCTCTAGCCTGGGAGCCGCCGTGACGACCTCCTCAATAGCCTACTTTCCTACGGAAATCCGCTAAAAGCCTGTCAACACAACAAAATACACAAATTCGCCGAAAAAACCATTTTTAAGAGCAAAATCGAATAAAAAGTAAAACTCACCGTTGTAGCGACTGTAGCTTTGAGAGCTCCCGAGATGTTTCGGCTTTTGCATCCTCGCAATTTAAGGTCGAGTCCTTCCGGAGTCATAAGCACCTTTCAATTCTTTGAATAAAATATCTTTCGAATTCAACGCCTCTTTATAAAAACCCACGATTTAACGAAAAAAAAAATGTCGTTTTTAACAAGGAACGTTTCGAAAAACTGAAACAAAACAAAAACAAGTTTAGTTGGCAACCCTGAGAACCCAAAAGGGCAAACCTGCTACGTCAGTATGTACAAAAAAAGGGAAATTTCTTTCTCCTTACAATTCCCTTCAAGGCGCAAAACAAAACTTAACAAATCATTCAAATTTTTGAAATCACATGAAACTTATGTTTCTAAAACATAAGGAATTAACACATTATTATAAATTTTCATTATTTTAATGAATTCCTTCCTTTTAAGCATGGAAATGTCGTTTTAAATGGTTTAATTGTTTGAAAATTAAGTAATAAAATGGAAAAAATAAAACATGACATCATAACCTAGACGGGAGGTTCTAATCCTAGGAAATTAATTACTGGGAATATTTTGATTTTAAATGATTTGTAATTGGTACCTTTGAATAAAAAGTCGTTTTATCGTCGAGTCATTGATAGACGAGATAAAGAAATTGAAAACTGTTTATTTTATGTCAGTTTCGACAAAACGAGACATCTTCTTCATTGTTACACAGGGTGCGATTCGGAGGCGAAAAACGGGGCATGCGCCATGCGTCGGTGGTGGGGGATGGGGCGAAACCGAGCGGATACAAACACCGGTTGTTCGGTGTCACAACCGGTTTTTTCTGTGAAAAAACATGGAAAGCTGGTTTTTCTGTTTTTGATGACTGCTCATGAAATCCACAATAAAAATCCCGAACAACCGGTTTTTTGTTTTTGTTCAAGAAAAACCATGAAAAAAGGTTTTTCTGTTTTTGCTCAAGAAAACCTGGAAAACCGGTTTTTTTGTTTTGTTCGAGAAAAGCCCGGAAAACTGGTTTTTCTGTTTTTGATGACAGTTTTTGCACATGAAAATCACAATTAAAATCCCAGTAAACCGGTTTTTTGGCTTTTCTTCAAGAATACTCACCTGACCCAGAAAACTGGTTTTTCTGTTTTTGCTCAAGAAAACCTGGAAAACCGGTTTTTCTGTTTTGTTCGGGAATGCCCGGAAAACTGGTTTTTCTGTTTTTGTTCAAGAAAAACCCGGAATCCCGGTTTTTCAGCTTTTGTTCAAGAAAAACGGTCGTATTTTACTATTTTGTCTCTCTTTTCGCCTATAATTTTCGCCATAAAATAAACACGTGTGTTTAGTTTATTTTTTCGCTCAAGAAGAATGCAGATAACCTTTTTTTGGCACTAAAATACCGGCCGTAAATAAACTGATAACCGAAACCGGTTTATCGTTAACCGCCATCTCTATCATTCACGTAAACCACCCTAAAATGTTTGGAAGGGTAAAAAAAACCAAAAAACATCCAATTATCTATTTTGCATCAAATTTTAAACAAAAATTTATTGTTTTATCTTTTATTAAGCAAAAAAAAATCTAATTTTCTCGCTTAAAATTGCGGAGGGGCTCCTTCTTTGGTTGGCCAGCCTGCCCTTTATCTCTACAGATAAACTACTTTTTTGATAAGCCCGGCACTTAAATTTATCAAATTATTAATGTTAATTTAAAATGAATATTGAATACAAACATATTTCACGCGACAAAAAGCGTCGTTTTTTATATTTTTTGATATTCGCATGTCCGATTTTAAGTTTAATCATTTTGTGTGTAAATAATTTGTTTTTTGCTCGTTATTCTCCTGAAGTTTACGACGTGTCCGAGGGATTTGATGAATTCCGTGGATTTCATGCAGGTTTGTTGTGTTGGCTGGCCTGGAAGCACGTGGGTACTAGGGGAATGCGCAATAGGCAACGCTGGAGAAACCTGTTGAGCCCCCAGTGTTGCCAGTTCAGGCAATTTATGACAAATTGGGCCTCTTTATACGTGCCCTATTCGCAATAAACTGCCCAATCTGGCAACCCTGCAATGCTCAAAAGTTGGGCTTAATGCAGTGTTGCCATATTAGCCCAATTCGCAATAAACTGCCCAATCTGGCAACCCTGCAATGCTCAAAAGTTGGGCTTAATGCAGTGTTGCCATTTTAGGCGTAAATTGCCAAAAACTGCCCAATATGGCAACCCTGCAATGCTTAAACGTTGGGCTTAATGCAGTGTTGCCATTTTAGGCGTAAATTGCCATAAACTGCCCAATATGGCAGCCCTGCAATGCTCAAACGTTGGGCTTAATGCAGTGTTGCTATTTTAGGCGTAAATTGCCAAAAACTGCCCAATCTGGCAACCCTGCAATGCTCAAACGTTGGGCTTAAAGCAGTGTTGCCATTTTAGGCGTGAATTGCCAAAAACTGCCCAATCTGGCAACCCTGCAATGCTCAAACGTTGGGCTTAATGCAGTGTTGCCTTTTTAGGCGTAAATTGCCAAAAAGCTGCCCAATCTGGCAACCCTGCAATGCTCAAAAGTTCGGCTTAATGCAGTGTTGCCATTTTAGGCGTAAATTGCCAAAAGCTGCCCAATCTGGCAACCCTGCAATGCTCAAACGTTGGGCTTAATGCAGTGTTGCGTTTTTAGGTGTAAATTGCTATAAACTGCCCAATCTGGCAACCCTGCAATGCTCAAAAGTTGGACTTAATGCAGTGTTGCCATTTTAGGCGTGAATTGCCAAAAACTGCCCAATCTGGCAACCCTGCAATGCTCAAAAGTTGGGATTAATGCAGTGTTGCTATTTTAGGCGTAAATTGCCAAAAACTGCCCAATCTGGCAACCCTGCAATGCTCAAACGTTGGGCTTAATGCAGTGTTGCCATTTTAGGCGTAAATTGCCATAAACTGCCCAATCTGGCAACCCTGCAATGCTCAAAATTTTGGTTTAATGCAGTGTTGCGTTTTTAGGTGTAAATTGCTATAAACTGCCCAATCTGGCAACCCTGCAATGCTCAAACGTTGGGCTTAATGCAGTGTTGCCATTTTAGCCCAATTCGCAATAAACTGCCCAATCTGGCAACCCTGCAATGCTCAAAAGTTGGGCTTAATGCAGTGTTGCCATTTTAGGCGTAAATTGCCAAAAACTGCCCAATCTGGCAACCCTGCAATGCTCAAAAGTTGGGCTTAATGCAGTGTTGCCATTTTAGGCGATTGAATTGCCCAATCTGGCAACCCTGGAACTGCACAGAACCTTGAAAAACTCGGTTTTCTGTTTTAGGATGGAATTTGACGTGGAAGAAACCTCCTCCGCCTCCTCCTCCAGCATCATGTTCTGCGCCAGAATTCAAAATCGACTGCCAACCCCGAGGGAACGTCTCTCAAGATTCCTGCATCAAATTAGGCTGCTGTTTTTCGCAATCTAGCGGCCCCGAGCCGTCATGCTTCTACCCTCCTAACTTCGCTAGCATCTCCATTCAAAACGCTACAAACACAAGTCGTGGCATTTCTGCATATTTGGTTCCAAATTTCCAGGTCCCATATTCTCCGTCAGTCGAAAAAGCCGAAATCACATTCACAGTCACTGAAACTCAACTGACCATCTCAGTATGCACTCTATTCTTCTTGATTTGCTTACGATTTCTTTTCAGTTATCAGACATCCCCAGTGCCCCAAAGCCGACATCCCGCTCCGCAGAAAGTTCAATTTATCACATCGAACTGCTCGGAACCGGTTTTAAAATCATCAGGAAAAGCAATAATCGAATAATGTAAAATAGCGTTTCTTAATTTCTTCTCTAAAATCAATTTTTAGCTTCGACACAACTGTTGGGGCGTTCTTTTTGGGTCAACTGTACTTCCAAATGTCGACACGGTTAGCTTCAGAATTCATTTACGGGCTTGGTGACAATGTCGATGATTTTCCGATCGATTTAAACTGGAAGACGAAGACAATTTTCACTCATGACAGAGTCCCAGATAAGGTAATTGATCCAGTGCAGCGTTTTCACAAGGAAACATTAAAAGGTCCGTAACTTCCACGATTTTTGACGGATTTCATCGATATTTATATGGTTGGAAAGCTCTTTTAAAGAGCTGCAAAAGTTACTCAATGCGTAAAATGGCTCAAATCGCTCCTTAGCCCTCAAAAATGGGCTTAAAGTTCACCGGTTGATGCAAGACGATTTCACAGCTCTTTGTTTAAACGTCCGTAACTTACGCAATTTTTGACGGATTTTATCGATATTTATATCGTTGGAAAGCTCTTTTAAAGAGCTACAATAGTCACTTAATGCGTCAAATGGCTCAAATTGCTCCTTAGCCCTCAAAAATGGGCTTTAAGTTCACCGGTTGATGCAAGACGATTTCACAACTATTTGTTTAAACATCCGTAACTTGCGCAATATTTGACGGATTTTATCGATATTTATACCGTTGGGAAGCTCTTTTAAAGGGCTACAAGTTTTATTTAGTGTATAAAATCGCTCAGACCCCTCCTTAGCCCTCAAAAATGGACTTTTCATGACTGAACCTTTAAACGTGCCTAACTTCCCCATTTTCTGACCGATTTTATCGCTATTTATATCGTTGGAAAGCTCTTTTAAAGAGCTACAAAAGTTACTTAATGCGTCAAAAGGCTCAAATTGCTCCTTAGCCCTCAAAATTGGACTTAAAGTTCACAGGTCGATGCAAGACAGTTTCACAAATATTTGTTTAAACGTCCGTAACTTCCGAAATTTTTGACGGATTTTATCGATATTTATACCATTGGAAAGCTCTTTAAAAGGGCTACAAGTTATATTTAGTGTATAAAATCGCTCAGACCTCTCCTTAGCCCCCAAAAATGGACTTGAAGCTTTTTCTTCATTTTTGCTAATTATTGTTCTCCATTGCAGAAAAACGGTTACACGTACATGCCTGTTTATATGTGCGTTGAACCTGACCGTAAAGCTCATGTAGTCTCCATCGACACGTTGACAGCATCAGATTTCACGCTTCAGCCAGGAGTCTTAACCGTCCGATCGCTCCAATCTCGAATGGTCACCATTCAAATAAGCTTCGGCGAATCTCCCTTAGAAGCCCTTCAGAACACACCAAACGTCGCTCAAATGCCGCCTTTTTGGTCGCTCGGATTCCACCTTTCTCGCTTCGGCTATAAATCGACGCAGGACGTCATGAGAATCTACGCGGACATGATCAACGCCAAAATCCCATGGGATGTCCAATGGTTAGATATCGACTACATGGACAACAGAAACGACTTCACTGTCGGAGAAGCCTTCAAAGATTTGCCAAGTTTCGCCAAACTTCTGCACAACGTAACGTCTCCTATATGATCGCCGACTTATCCTTTTTTAGAACGATATGAAGCTCGTGTTAATACTCGACCCTGGAGTTAGCGCAGGCGAGAAAGAAGGATCATATCCTCCCTATGACCTCGGCCTTGAAATGGACATCTTCATCAAAGACTCTTCAGGAAAGAAACCATTAGTAGGGAAAGTCTGGAACAAAAAAGCGACCGTTTTTCCAGACTTTTTTCACCCGAACGCCCTCAAATATTGGTCCCAACTTCTCGACATTTTGCACAAAAAGGTCCCGTTTGATGGCATATGGCTTGTAAGTTAAAAAATCCAATTTTTTCATATTTAAGCTTTTTTAAAGGATATGAACGACCCGAGTAATTTTGTGAATGGAAGCATTTCTGGTTGTCCTGCGAATATATTGGAAACTCCTCCTTTTGTTCCTAATATTGATGGTGGACGGTTGAACTACAATACCATATGTATGTCAGCGTACCATTCTTTGGGAGGTTTTCCATATCCGCATTTTATCGTTCACAATTATTTCGGCGATCAAGAATCCGCGGTGACGTTTAAAGCGCTTTCAAAATTGACGGAAAAGCGCCCTTTTATTATCTCGCGTTCTGTCACTTTTAAGTCGATAGTCGGCCATTGGACGGGCGACGTTTATTCGACATGGAGCGACATGGCGCAGTCGGTGAAAGACCTTTTGAATTACAGCGTTTTCGGCATTTCAATGGTCGGCGCTGACATATGCGGCTTTAATGGTAACACGACTGCCGACCTTTGCCGACGATGGTCCCAACTTGGCGCCTTCTATCCATTCTCGCGCAACCATAATACCGATGACGGAATAGTAAGCAGCTATTTTCTTTTTTGCGCGTAATGTCCATTTTTTCAGCCTCAAGATCCCGTATCAATCGGTATCGTCGAATCCACAAAATCGGCGCTCAAAATCCGCTATTCGCTCCTCCCATATCTTTATACGCTCTTCTGGGAAAAGAACCAATTCAACCTCCCCGTAGTGCGACCATCGTTTTACATGTAAGATCCATTCGTTGGCCAGAAAAAGGACGAAATTTTGTAGGTTTCCTGATTTCATCGCTTCGCGTAATATAACGACGCAGTTTTTTTGGGGTGAATCTCTTCTGATAGTCCCCGTACTGGAAGAAGGCTTTACTTATGTGAAAGCGTACGTTGGAAATTTCGTCTGGTACGACTTCCGTACGAGCGAGTTCGTCAATAATACGCTTCCGACGATCATACTTCCAGCGCCGAATAACGTCATTCCGCTTTTGATCAGAGGAGGTCGCATAATTCCGATGCAAGAACCAGCATTGACTACTGGGAAAACGTAATTTCAATTCAAAAATGGCCTTTTCTATTGTGTTTTTAGGCGGAAGAATCCGATGTTTTTAAAAGTGGCGCTGAACGAGAAGGGGAATGCTGTCGGAAACATTTATATGGATGATGGCGAAAGTTTATATGTGGACGAGACGCCTTTTAGTACGATTGGCTGGTATGCGTTTCCTGGTCGACTTGAAAGCAGAGTCGAATACCAGAACTACAAGACTGATACGAGACTTAGAAATATCGAGATTTTCTCCGTTGGAAAAGTGTCGAACGTCACAATGGGCATGAAAGCGCTCACGTTTTCATATAATGAGACATCTAAGGTAACCAACATTTTCATTGTTCGTTCTGCTGATAAATCTGGCGGCACTGTTTATCTTATCTACTACCTACTTCACTTACCTACTTACCAATCCCCCTTGCCCATCACCTTCCAAAGTCCCTACCCTCCATAACCTTCCCACCACCTCCCTACTTAGTACCATCCCCTTCCCTTGTCCCTACCCTCCTCATCGCCACCACCTACCCTCCTCGACCTCCCCCCCACCTCCATACCCTCCTCAACCTACCTCCCTACCCTCCTCATCCTTTCCCCCACCTCCCTGCCCTCCTCAACCCCCCACTCCCTACCTTGACCCATCACTTCCCCTACCCTCCTTTACCGTCCCCCTCTACCCCATCACTTTCCCTACCCTCCTTAACCCTCCACATCTACCCAATCACTCCCCTACCCTCCCCTTCTACCCAATACTTCCCCTACCCACCCCCTCTACCTCATCACTTCCTCTACCCTCCCCCTCTACATCATCACTTCCCCCACCCTCTCCCATTACCCCATCACTTTCCCTACCCTCCCCCTCTACCCCATCACTTCCCCTACCCTCCCCATTTACCCCATCACTTCCCCTACCCTCCCCCTCTACCCCATCACTTCCACTACCCTCCCCATCTACCCCTTCACTTCCCCTCCCCTCCCCATCTACCCCTTCACTTCCCCTCCCCTCCCCATTTACCCCATCACTTCCCCTACCCTCCCCATTTACCCCATCACTTCCTTTACCCTCCCCCTCTACATCATCACTTCCCCACCCTCTCCCTTTACCCCATCACTTTCCCTACCCTCCCCCTCTACCCCATCACTTCCACTCCCCTCCCCATTTACCCCATCACTTCCCCTAACCCTCCCCCTCTACCCCATCACTTCCCCTACCCCCCCTCTACCCCATCACTTCCCCTACACTCCCCCGCTACCCCATCACTTCACCTACCCTCCCCCTCTACACCCATCACTTCATCTACCCTCCCCCTCTACCCCATCACTTCCCCTACCATCCTTGAGCCAAACCTTCTACCCAATCACTTCCCCTACTCTCCATCTCTACACCCATCACCTCCCCTACCCTCCCACTCTACCCCATCACCTCCCCTACCCTCCCACTCTACCCCATCACCTCCCCTACACTCCCACTCTACCCCATCACTTCCCCTACTCTCCCTCTCTACACCCATCACCTCCCCTACCCTCCACTCTACCCCATCACCTCCCTACCCTCCCACTCTACCCATCACTTCCCCTACACTCCCCCTCTACCCCATCACTTCACCTACCCTCCCCCTCAACCCCATCACTTCCCCTACCCTCCCCCGCTACCCCATCACTTCACCTACCCTCCCCTCTACCCCATCACTTCATCTACCCTCCCCCTCTACCCCATCACTTCCCCTACCATCCTTGAGCCAAACCCTCTAACCCATCACTTCCCCTACTCTCCCTCTCTACACCCATCACCTCCCCTACCCTCCCACTCTACCCGATCACCTCCCTACCCTCCCACTCTACCCGATCACCTCCCCTACCCTCCCACTCTACCCGATCACCTCCCCTACCCTCCCACTCTACCCATCACACCTTCCACCTACCCATCACCTCCCCTACCCATACCTCCCTACCCTCCCACTCTACCCCATCACTTACCCTACCCTCCTCCTCTATCCCATCACTTCCCTACTCTACCCGCTCTACCCCATCACTTTCCCTACCCTCCTGACCTCCCCCTATCCCCATCACTTCCCCTACCCATCCTTCCCTATCCCATCACTTACCCACGACCCTCCCCTTCTATCTCATCACTACTCCTACCCTCCTCCTCTATCCCATCACTTCCCCTACCCTCCTTGACCATCCCCTCTATCCCATCACCTTCCTACTCTCCTTGACCCTCCCCCTCTATCCCATCACTTCCCCTACCCTCCTCCCAATCGTCCACCACCTTCCCTTCTCTCCCATCGATTCCTTCACTTCCCCTACCCTTTGGACTCACCCTTTCCACTTCACTCTCACCATTATTCAAGTCCATTATCTCCTTTGCAGGCTAAGACATGCCAGCAGGTTCATTCGACAGTGTTGCCACTAAAGGCGCCCTATTTATTAAAAGGCCCCTCCATAATTTAAAGGTGGCCCCTCCGTAATTTGATCCATTAGTGCCTTCATGCCTCCAAATTGCCCATTTATCAATTTTAATGGTAAATTTAAATTTTTTCTCAGGTTTTGAACGTGACAGTCAACGTTCCTATCCTCTCCAATTTTACTGTGATGTGGAACTAAAGTGATATGGGCTAGTCCTTCCAATTTATCGTCGAGAAGACTATTTTATAATATTTTGACACATGTTTTCTATCATATTATTTTTCAAATAAACAAAATTTCTAGGATCAAGAGGTCTTGAAAGCGTTGTATTTTGTTGTGTAAATTTATATTAAAATCAAAAATTTGAAATTTTAACAGAACCATGCCGCCGTACTTGAACGAAAATATGGAAGGTAGATTTTCCACTGAAAAATCAAGAAAAGTGGACTTAATTTTTTGTTTTTTGTTTTTAGTGTACATGAGCGAAAAAGACATTCTGCTCAAAGCAGTCGATGAGATACAGAAAAAGCTTCCGGAAGGCTTTCAAATTGTCGTCGACTTCTTCCGTGTAGAAGAGCGTGAGTTATGCTAAGAAAAAGGTTTTTATTGTACAAGGGGCCTCAAAAATCCATCTTTTCTGGCTAAAAATTCCCATAATAGCCTTTCTTTCTAATCGCATTTGTCTCTCCAGTGGAAGCCGCTTTTCGCGCCGCGATTTTTAACGACGACGATCATCCGTCAGTGATCTCCCGTTTTATAGAGTCGGACAAAAAAGGAAGCCACGACTATATTCAAAATAAAAAAAATAATTAATTTTTTGAGAAAATCTCGTTCTTTATTGAAAGGAAACGAAAAACGTATAAATTTTTACACTTTTGTTGGCAACACTGATGAAATCTGCGCTTCTTTTATAGGAAAAAGATTTATATACAATTGGCACATGAATAAATTATTTTGATTTTTTGATGTCATTATCGCTGTTGTTGGGGTTGTGGTTGAGAATGGGGTAATGTGAGCCTCCTGATGTTTGGGCGGCGCCTTAAGAGAGGGGACGGTTTGGCGGGTTCGGGAGTTGAGCTGGGAGACTCTTCGGACGGTTCGGCTTCCTGCGGCGGTTGTACGGTGGTCGTCGTTTCTGCGGAATGCGGCCTTGCTCCTACGCGGAGTCTGGGGCGGTTGCGAAGTCGAGAAAGGGCGTCTTGAGGTGTCGGTGGGGGTGGGGGCGATGTCGCTGGAGTCGTTTCGACGGGCTCTTCTTGGGCGACTGCTACGGTCGCTGTTTCTTCGGAAACTGGTGCTTGGGTTGATGTCCTTCTTAGGTTTATCTTCGGGCCGGGTCTTAAAGGTCGTGCTCCGCTTATGTTCAACCTCGGTCGCGTCGGTCTTGGTGTCGCCGCTTGTGTCGTCGATTCGGCCTTCTCTTCTTCTTGCTTACCTCTCGACCTATATCGGTTTCCTCCAAAATTACGCTTCTGCGTCGTACTTTCTTCTTGCGGCGCTTGCGTCGTACTTCTGCGGTAGCTTGTCGCTCTGTTCCGCTGCGGCTGGAATTTGCTCTTCTTCACTTCTTCAGTCACTTCTTTCGGTTCGGGAGATTGCGTCGTAGAATAGGAAGACGGGCGAGGTCTGGCGCGAGCGCCGTTGACTCCTCGGAAGCGACTTCTTCCTGGCGCTTGAGTCGTAGTTGTCGTCGTAGTGGTCGCTTCAGTGGTCGTCGTCGTTGTCGTAGTAGTCGTCGGTGTCGTCAAAATTTCAGTCGTCGCTTCCTCAACTTCTCCAGGCGATACATAATTCTCTTCCTGCGTCTGCTGCAAAATCGCATACAAATCATGCGCAGCTTTGTCCGGCATATCTAAAAACGACGTTTAAACCACAAAAAAAATGAGTTCTTTGCTTACTATCTTCATTTTCGGGTGATGGAGGTATAGGATGGTAGCGGACTGTGGTGGTTGAGGGCGGCGAGAATGTCGTCGGACGAATTGTATCGACGTATTCTTCAAGGTCGGATTCCCGAGTGTTCTGCGGAACTTCCGCTGAGTTTCGGTGGTTCGTGTAGTATTGCTCTTGGGCGGCATCGGGTGCGGAGTCGCTAGAATGCGTCCTGAAGCTGCTGCTGTCTACAAGGCTGGGCCTCCTTACGTTACCGCTTGCTGAAAGAAATTTGTTATCATCAGGTTTGCCAACTTAGTTTAGTACGGGTTAATTTGCCTAATTTATACAAAAATAGGGTTTTTATTGGACTAACAGTGTTGCCAACTGCGCTTCACGAAATTCTCCAAGTGGGGAAGATTTCACATTCGTTCAATTTCATCCAGGTTTGCCAACACACCAAATTTTCACAGCTTGTCCTTGAACTACCAGTGTTGCCAACTGCGCTTCATAGACTTCTCCAAGTACCTAAGATGTGACGTAACACGTTCCACGTTCGTGAAATTTCAACCAGGTTTGCCAACTTATTACAGAAGTTGGGCTTGTCCTAACTACCAGTGTTGCCAACCAGCGCTTCGTAAACTTCCCCTAGCAAGGGTCGCGCTCGTTAAATTTTAAAACCAGGTTTGCCAACTTTATTGAATTGCAAAATGTTGACCAAAGTTTGGCTCATTAGAACGGTCTCGAACTACCAGTGATGCCAACAGCACGTCATAAACTACCCCCCGGTTTGTAAATTTTTATAGGAGCTCGTCTTGAACTACCAGTGTTGCCAACCTTTATTCATGAACTTTCCCGTAGTGTTGAAGATGTCAGGTTCATTAAATTCCAACCAGGTTAGCCAACTTGATTAGCAAACTTAGTACAAAAGTTGGGCTTAGTCCGGGGGGAGGGGGTACCAGTGTTGCCAACCGCGCTTCATAAACTTCCCCTAGCAAGAGTCGCGCTCGTTAATTTCAAAACCAGGTTTGCCAACTTAATTGCATTGCCAATTTTTGACCAAAGTTAGGCTCCTTAGAATGTTCTCGAACTACCAGTGATGCCAACAGTACGTCATAAACTACCCCAGGTTTG
>JAGWEN010000910.1:0-49342 GCA_018703685.1 Orius laevigatus | reverse complement strand
GCCATCTTAAGATTAATGTGTTCCATTGCTATCAAAAAGGCCCTTTTTAGCTCCATTTTTGACTCTTTTTGGATACTAGCGGGCCATCTTGATTAATACAAATTCAAGATTTTTAAAATTAATTAAGTTATTAGGCAATTTATGATGTATTGACGTGCTATTCTTCAGATCTTCATAAAATTATGTATATTTTTAGCTACATGGTCTGTAAATTTTACCGCGATCCACGTCGTTGTCGCGGCCGCCTCGTCGTGAAAGATGGATTCGGGCACCCGAAAAATGAACATAATCACCCCCCTCTTGATGAGTCAGAATTGAAAACTTTCAGAGATCAGGCACAACAAATGGAGATCATGTTGCGCAGGGCGACCTCCGAATCGACGCCCATCAATTTAATCATCAGGGAAACAATGCGAAGGTGCGTATTTAAAGAGTTGCCACTTTAATTAATCATTTTCCTTACTAGCCAACCTTCGTACATTGATACGTACATTCAGTCAGTCACTCACCCATTAGAGTTGGGAGTATTCATATTGAAAAATATGAATAAATTCATCAGGCTAAAATCTGTAAATATCATATTCACAGTTTAGCTTAGAATTGCGAATTTATTCACATTTCTTTCTTTCTTTCCCTGTCACTCTCTCACTTAATTTTCGTTTGTTTCTTTCTAGCTATGACCCGTCATTAGTTCTTGGCAACAATATAGCCAGAAGAAATCTGTCATACGCCCGAAGAAAGATTTACCCGTCGTTGCCTCAGACGTTGGTCGAGTGGGGGGCAACTTTGTCCACTTACCCCAGAAACCATGTGTGGTCGGCGGATGGTCAATTTTATAGGCAAGCACTAACCGTAAATGGCTTTACAAGCTTGCTATTCTTTTCGGATAGGATATCAAGCGCCATTCAACTTTTACAATCCGAAGTTTCCTACGTTTGCTTAGACGGGACGTTTTCGATTCGTCCAATCACACCACAGAGCGCGCAGTTATTGTCTGTATTGGTGGTTGTCGGATCAGTTGTAAGTAATAACGGGGACCTGTGTTACCTTAGCTGCTATTAATTTTCTTTCTCTACTTCTCTTTTCTCTATACCTCTTTTTTGCTACTCACTTATGGCATTCCAATAAATGAAACCTTGTATACAGAAGGACACCGAAGGTATGCTTCTTCTTTTTAACTTTCATCCTATTTCTATATATGTTTTTAATTGTTTTATTCATGATAGAGTTGTATAAATGTCCAATATGTTTCTAGGCTTTCCCTGTGTTGCATGCGTTAATGGAGAAGAAAAGAGAAGACCAGTACTCCGCTATTCTGTCTTATCTAAAACAACAACTAAATCTGAATTGGAACAACATTACATTTATATCTGATTTTGAGACAGCTTTAAAAAACTCTATCCATAGCATTTTTCCAAATGCAAACCACCAGGGGTGCTATTTCCATTTCACACAGGTTTGTTTGTGTATAATTTTTTTCATATTCTGAACATGGCTTTTCCCACCACAGAGCATATGGAGAAGGGTAGTGAAGCTAGGGCTTCAAACTCGTGCCAGAGACCCTAACGTATTAAGCCTCATTAAAATGGTAATAGCTTAGTCACTTAGTTTTTTTAACCATTGTTAAACATACATTCTCATAGATTATGGCGTTGCCCTTCCTCCCTGCCGAGAGGGCGCAAGAAGGATTCGAATCACTCCAGCAAGAAGCCACAGCGGAGTTAGAACCGTTATTTAGATACGTCTATCGCTATTGGCTCATAAGGGTCCGAAATTTTTCGGTAAGTTGTTAAAAAAACAGTTACAACAAACTTATGTGACTTATATTCTAGGTGTACCGGTCTGAAAACCGAACAAATAATTTCATAGAATCTTTTCATTCGGTAATTAACAGAAGTGGAGGAAGGCATATGTCTGCTTGGCCTTTTTTTGGTACATATTAAAATGATAAAAATTACAGTAGTTAATAGTTAAAAACTAAACCTAATCACTAAACCTTTTTTCTGTTTTAGATTTGCTCCTCGATATCGAGCATCGGACAATATCTGAAATAATTCAGATTCAAAGAGGAGAGCAGGTATGAATTTTATTAGCTATAAGTCCTTTTTTAAAGCTTGATTAAAATAAGTCTATAATATAACCTTAGCGTGGTAGTATAATATAACATAACTAACTAACTAACTAAGTAACTAACTACTACTACTAATTAACTAAGTAATATAATATAACATAACCCTTGACGAACTCTCTGATTTGTAGATAAGAAGGCCGAAGAAACAATCCAGACAGAGGCTGGATAGAGTAATCAGACAAATAGAGCCATCGACAAATGTACTCGCATTTCTGAGGCAATGCAGCCATCATTTGGATGCTTTACATTCTTTTATTGGTATGATTAGTTTAGCACTCGACCATTGGTAGAAGTACAGATTTCGTTAACTTTTCAGATATCAACGACGGCTCCAGTGGCAACGACGAAGAAGAAGTGGAGATGCCACAGCCGCGGTCTTCACAAATGGCACCACAGCCGCCCACTCCTCCAATGGCACAACGGCCGCCCACTCCTCCAATGGCACCACGGCCGCCCACTCCTCCAATGGCACCACGGCCGCCGTCTCCTATGGTACCACAAAACGACATAAGAGCTGGAAGGGCAAGGGGACGTGGCCAAATACCACGTACTTCTAGAGGCCGCCGACCGAGACGTTCCCGCGGTGGACGTACTCCCCGAAGTGAACGCCAAATAAATAATGAGGAACGCCGATGTGTGGTCTGCTTACACGAACAACCATTATGGGCAGTTTCTCCATGTTTTCATCTCTGCCTTTGCAATACATGCAAGGATATGGCAGAGAATGAAAACATGGAGAACTGCCCAGTTTGCCGAGGGAGAAAAAATTCCCTAATAAGGATATATTGAAATTTGCCCAAAAAAAAAAGAAGAAAAAAAAAACCTAAATAAATAAATAATTACTATTTAAAAAAAAAAAGCTGATAATTATGTTTTTCTTTCCCTCAACCTTACAGAAGTCCCTATCCAGTCATTCGACGGCGTTGGAGTCCGTTTCTGCTATAATAGAACGTGTTTTGATTGCCATGCCGCCCCCGGGGGCAGAGCGTCATATGGGATCTTTCCTATCTCCTACCTTGCAGGGACCTAAGTCGCATTCCTGCCATTCGACGGCGTTGGAGTCCGTTTCTGCTATAATAGAACGTGTTTTGATTGCCATGCCGCCCCCGGGGGCAGAGCGTCATATGGGATCTTTTCTATTTTCTACCTTGTATGGACCTAAGTCGCATTCCTGCCATTCGACGGCGTTGGAGTCCGTTTCTGCTATAATAGAACGTGTTTTGATTGCCATGCCGCCCCCGGGGGCAGAGACGTCATATGGGATCTTTTCTATTTTCTACCTTGTATGGACCTAAGTCGCATTCCTGCCATTCGACGGCGTTGGAGTCCGTTTCTGCTATAATAGAACGTGTTTTGATTGCCATGCCGCCCCCGGGGGTAGAACGTCATATGGGATCTTTTCTATTTTCTACCTTGTATGGACCTAAGTCGCATTCCTGCCATTCGACGGCGTTGGAGTCCGTTTCTGCTATAATAGAACGTGTTTTGATTGCCATGCCGCCCCCGGGGGCAGAGCGTCATATGGGATCTTTCCTATCTCCTACCTTGCAGGGACCTAAGTCGCATTCCTGCCATTCGACGGCGTTGGAGTCCGTTTCTGCTATAATAGAACGTGTTTTGATTGCCATGCCGCCCCCGGGGGTAGAACGTCATATGGGATCTTTTCTATTTTCTACCTTGTATGGACCTAAGTCGCATTCCTGCCATTCGACGGCGTTGGAGTCCGTTTCTGCTATAATAGAACGTGTTTTGATTGCCATGCCGCCCCCGGGGGTAGAGACGTCATATGGGATCTTTCTATTTTCTACCTTGTATGGACCTAAGTCGCATTCCTGCCATTCGACGGCGTTGGAGTCCGTTTCTGCTATAATAGAACGTGTTTTGATTGCCATGCCGCCCCCGGGGGTAGAACGTCATATGGGATCTTTTCTATTTTCTACCTTGTATGGACCTAAGTCGCATTCCTGCCATTCGACGGCGTTGGAGTCCGTTTCTGCTATAATAGAACGTGTTTTGATTGCCATGCCGCCCCCGGGGGCAGAGCGTCATATGGGATCTTTCCTATCTCCTACCTTGCAGGGACCTAAGTCGCATTCCTGCCATTCGACGGCGTTGGAGTCCGTTTCTGCTATAATAGAACGTGTTTTGATTGCCATGCCGCCCCCGGGGGCAGAGCGTCATATGGGATCTTTTCTATTTTCTACCTTGTATGGACCTAAGTCGCATTCCTGCCATTCGACGGCGTTGGAGTCCGTTTCTGCTATAATAGAACGTGTTTTGATTGCCATGCCGCCCCCGGGGGCAGAGCGTCATATGGGATCTTTCCTATTTCCTACCTTGTAGGGACCTAAGTCGCATTCCTGCCATTCGACGGCGTTGGAGTCCGTTTCTGCTATAATAGAACGTGTTTTGATTGCCATGCCGCCCCCGGGGGCAGAGCGTCATATGGGATCTTTTCTATTTTCTACCTTGTATGGACCTAAGTCGCATTCCTGCCATTCGACGGCGTTGGAGTCCGTTTCTGCTATAATAGAACGTGTTTTGATTGCCATGCCGCCCCCGGGGGCAGAGCGTCATATGGGATCTTTCCTATCTCCTACCTTGCAGGGACCTAAGTCGCATTCCAGCCATTCGACGGGGGAGCATTTTTGGAGCATTAAAATACTTCTCTTTAATAACGTGCTCTTTTCGCTCTCCACAAATTGGGATGAACGGTCATTGGGATGAATTGCACTTTTTAAAAATATGTTTTAAAATAAGAAATATATTTTTGGGATGAACGGTCATTGGGATGAATTGCATTGTGTTGAATGGTATCTGACTTCATTTTTTTAATTCTTCTTTGTAAAATTGGGATGAACGGTCTGTGGGATTTTTTGGAATTGTGTTGAACGGTACATCTTATTTTCCTATTTTTATTTTATATTTTGGGATGAACGGTCATTGGGATGAATTGCATTGTGTTGAATGGTATCTGACTTTATTTTTAGTAATTTTTAATAAAATTGGGATGAACGGTCAGTTGGGTTTTTAGCGGATTTTTGGAATTGTGTTGAACGGTACATCTTATTTTTCCATTTTTATTTTATATTTTGGGATGAACGGTCATTGGGATGAATTGCATTGTGTTGAATGGTATCTGACTTTATTTTTAGTAATTTTTAATAAAATTGGGATGAACGGTCTGTTGGGTTTTTTGGAATTGTGTTGAACGGTACATCTTATTTTTCCATTTTTATTTTATATTTTGGGATGAACGGTCATTGGGATGATTGCATTGTGTTGAATGGTAAACAACCCCCTCTGAGTCGAGATTGTATCAATTGTTTCCATCAGAGGCCCTTTAAATTTCCAAGACGCAATCTGACTCACCCGAAGAAAAATTCCTAAAAACGAATTATTTCACCGGATGTGAAAAAAAGAAGTCGATTAGGAAGTGTTTTGCGACTCCCTGTAATTTTCTCCATTTCGACTCCCGTCCTTGTCCGACAATGCCAACAATTGAAACGGATTAGCCATTGTTTGGACCTATTTGCTCTCCAAAGTTGGAGAAACTTTCCTAATTAATGTTTACCTTCTAAATATTGATTTCGTGCTTTTATTTTAAGATAAACGTTTTTTGGGTGTTCTAAAAATCGAGTTTTTTTGAGATTCCATTGTTTGTGGGGTGTCATGATGCCGGAAGTCAGATAGCTGTTGCTCATTTTGCGAGGATCCTTTGAAAATCGATCCCACCTGCCTCGTTTGTACGTTAAATGAAGTGTAAATTTTCATGTTCAAATATTTTGCTTTTACACTTTAGAAGAGAAGGGTCGTTCACACCGTTTAGGACGTTTAGGGGATGAATAAAAAATTTAAAAATGAAAAAAAGATTTCAAAGGGAGATGGACATAAACGACTTCCGCCACACGAACATACCCTATTAAGGTCTACCCTGTCAAAAACCTATGTGTTTGACCTATAATTCTGTATATTGCGTAGGTATCGATCGAAGGGTAATTGTTTATAAAAATAAAATATTAGCCGAAAGCCTCCGTGAGGCCGACCTCAATAGCCTGCTTTCCTCGGTAAATCCGCTAAAAGTATCCACTTTTGGGAAACACATCGATAATCGAACATCCACCGAGTTCTTCCCTGGGCTTAGCTTAAACTCCCAAGCCCGGTCCCAACTCCAGGGGAAGGCCTGATTCTTTCACCCTTCCCCATGTTTCTCTGTCCCCCCTCCACCCGGGGGCGAAAATGTATACTTTTACCATTGTTTTAGCTCGCAGTGTTGCCAGATTGCTAAATTCCGGCCCCGGTAATCCCAGCAAGATTCGCTTATAAGTTATTGTCGTTTTGGGCCAGCGTTGCCAGATTGGGCAATACTGTATATGCCCCAATTTAAATTGCCACAGTCCAAAGGAGCCCAAAGTGCGATAAATCGCCCAATCTGGCAACACTGGATAATCTCTAGGAGCATAAACTGCAATATATCACCCGATCTGGCAACACTGCACAGACTGAAAGAACCAAAATTGCGATAAATCGCCCATTCTGGCAATACTGGATAGTCTCAATGAGCCCAAATTTCAATATATCACTCAATCCGGCAACACTGGACAGCCTTAACTGAAGTCTTTGAAGAAGCCCAAACTGCAATAAATCGCCCAATCTGACAACACTGTACAGTTTTGAGGAGCCCAAACTGCTATAAAAACGTGGCAACACTGTTTTGGGCGAATCCGAAATTTTGTTTCGATGCTAGAAATCAGCATTTCCATCAGTATGAATATTCAGGACATTCTAATGACCCGAAATACGTCCTTCACCGCTTCATATTGCTTTCATTGAACTTTTTTTGGTTCGTTAAAAAATTGCACAATATTAATTTATAGCGAAAACCAAGTATGGTGGGAGCAAGGCGTTTTAGATGAATATCTTGAGAGCGTGGACAATTATGCACACGAAAAAAAAGCTCTTTCTTGAATTCGTGTCAATCCAGTGCGCCATTTTTTGACCAAATTTTAAGGTTGATGACGTATTAAGCGAAAGGAAAGCTTTCAGATGAACGAAGGGAGTTCCCAGAGGAGGCGTCCCGATGAAAAATTACTGACTAAACTACTAGAATGGAACTGCCAGTTTCGTGTCAATTTAAAACGAAGGCTAACAAGAAAAGAAGATGAAAATAAAAGTTTCACTTCTCACGCTCATGAGCGTCCGTTCGAAAAAGGCAATCAGAAAAACGTAATTTTTCTTCTTTTAGCCGGAATTGAGAATGGGGGGGGGGATACCAACCACAGTAATCCCAGAAGCATCAACAATCGTGTCAAAATTCCACCAAAAATATCCAGTTTGTTAAAGAATTTAATGAAAATGAAATCAAACCCTACAGACCCCACATCCCAATATCTCCCATCAGTTCCCCTGACATCCCTCACCTCTCCCCAATCTCCCATCACCTTCACACCCTCCCCTCCTCCCTACCACCACTCTCACCCTCTTCCCACCCTTCTCCACCTTGGTATGGAGAATGTACCCCAAAACTTCCCCGTCACTTCCCCTGACATCCCTCACCTCTCCCCAACCTCTCACTACCTTCACCATCCTCCCCTACCCCCCTCTCATCCTCTTCCCGCCCTTCTTCACCTTGGTATGGAGAATGTACCCCAAAACTTGTACTTTCTCAAAAATTCGAGGCTCTACAGACCTCTCCACTAAAACCAAATACCCCCCACAGACCCCACCTCCCAATACCTCCCTTCATCCTCCCATCACTTCCCCCGACATCCCTCACCTCTCCCCAACCTCCCATCACCTTCACCACCCTCCCCTCCTCACTACCACCACTCTCACCCTCTTCCCACCCTTCTCCACCTTGGTATGGAGAATGTACCCCAAAACTTGTACTTTCTCAAAAATTCGAGGCTCTACAGACCTCTCCACTAAAACCAAACACTCACAGACCCCACCTCCCAATACCTCCCATCACTTCCCCTGACATCCCTCACCTCTCCCCAACCTCTCACCACCTTCACCACCCTCCCCTACCTCCCTCTCACTCCTCTACCCACCACTCTCACCTTGTATGCGAATGTACCCCAAAACTTGTACTTTCTCAAAAATTCGAGGCTCTACAGACCTCTCCACTAAAACCAAACACTCCCCCACAGACCCCACCTCCCAATACCTCCCTTCATCATCCCATCACTTCCCCTGACATCCCTCACCTCTCCCCAACCTCCCACCACATTCACCACCCTCCCCTACCTCCCTCCCTACCACCACTCTCACCCTATTCCCACCCCAAAACTTGTACTTTCTCAAAAATTCGAGGCTCTACAGACCTTTCCACTAAAACCAAACACTCCCCCAGAGACCCCACCTCCCAATACCGCCCCGTTCTTTATTTAATTTTTGGCCTGTACCAAGGCATTACGCTTTATCAGGCTTATTTTGTTTCTCTGGTTGTTGAAGACTTACTGAATAAAGAACGGGACGGTTACCCGCGCACCACACGAGCGCTTAGTCACGTGAGGGGGCCGGGGCCCCCCACGTGTCCAGGATGGGCCACGTGGAGGCGGCTCGCTTGGGGACGTGGTGCGCGGGAAGTCTGTCTTGCTGTAGGCCAGCCTTTTGCTGCCATGATTTGGGCGACGAATTTCCCAATACCTTCCTTCATCCTCCCATCACTTCCCCTGACATCCCTCACCTCTCCCCGACCTCCCACCACCCTTCACCACCCTCCCCTACCTCCCCCACTCTCCCAACTTTATTCTTTTCGACCTAAAAATCATATTAAATACAAAACACAATTAAAAATGCAATAAAAGAACCTTTTTTTCATGACAATTGATTTTTTTTTCTCTCAGTAGGCCCTTCGGAAATGCAACTTGCATAGTTAATAACTTCACGTGGTCAGTCTATCGACCCTTCAAGTTCAATAACCCATCCAAACGCGTCTTTTTAGGCCCTTGCGTTTAGTTATGAAATAAAATTCGTTTTTCTCTAGGCAATAAATTTTAAAAAAACACATAAGAATTTTAAATGAGCAACTATGCATCAAACGGTTTAAAAATTTATGTGTACGACTAGGGTTGAATAATAAAAAATGGGGAAAACGTGCCTAGGAGGCTTTTCCTAAATGTTTATACATAAAAAAATAAATTTTTATTAGGTTAATAAAAAGTAAAGAAAGCGTTAAATGATATCGTCATGCATGGATTTTCGGCGCTAATTACCGTTTTGAAACATGGGACGTGTGGACAGTTTCTGGGGCGTTTCTCACTTGATTTTGACAATTTTTTTGTGCAAATGAGGTACCTAAAGAAATTGCATGACGTTTGATTTGGGTCAACTCTGCCGTGACCAGGAAAGGAGGGCAGAAAGGCTTTGATTACGAGACACACATCATACTCAGCCACCCCCCTGGGGGATGAAAAGTTGAAAATTTCTTTTGGGGTCATTCCGTCTTGGACGTTTCGCCCGAACATGTCGAGTTGGGTAGCGTATAACAACGCTCGCATGAGGAGCATTTATTACGTAAGGTGAACAATGTTTATTTTATAACTACACATTTCATCATGGCTTTTTAAAAACAACACATATTTAGGCCACCGAAAAAAGCGTCATATTTTATACAAAATTATCCATTTTATTAAAGATTTGAGCCCATTTTCTGTTCAAGCATCAGCCATGCAATCGTGTCTCAGATTTTAAAATTTTTAAGAAGAATGAGTTTTGTACAGAAAATTGGCTTATATATCAAAAAATACTGGGGGGGGGGGATAAAATTGACTTTTCATCGAAAATTTCGCTTTTAAAGCATGACATAGGGTGATTTTTGGACAGAAAATAGGTTTTAAAGAAGTGTATGAGTCAGACAAAACATTGATAAATGGGGTGACTAAACAGGATTTTTATGGCACGATTTAGGGGGTTTTGGAGTGAAAATCGTATTTGGGCACTATTGGTGGGGGGAGGGGGTAGTAATTGGCTTATTATGGGACGATTTGCGGGTTTTTATACAGAAAATAAGTTTTTATTGCACAATGTGGGGGATTTTGGACTCTAAACAAGCTTTCCATAGCACGACTTTGGGGGTAGATTGGCTTTTTTTGGGCACTATTGAGGGACTAAAAATTGGCTTATTATGCACGATTTGCGGGGTTTTGGACAGAAAATTGTCTTTATGCACGATATTGGTGGTTTTGGAACAAAAATAGGCTTTTAATGCACAATGTGGGGTTTTTTGACTCTAAACAAGCTTACTGTAGCACGATTTTGGGGGTTTTGGAGTGAAGATTGGCTTTTTTGGTCACTATTTGGGAGGGGGGGCTCTTGGAGTAAAAATTGGCTTAAATGTCAAGATTTGAGGGGGTTGTGGACAGAAAATAGGCTTTATTGCACTTTATGGGGGATTTTGGACTCTGAACAAGCTTTCTATAGCACGACTTTGGGGGTAGGTTGGCTTTTTTTGGGCACTATTGGGGGGGGGGAGGGTTAGACTAAAAATTGGCTTATTATGCACGATTTGCAGGGTTTTGGACAGAAAATTGTCTTTATGCACGATATTGGTGGTTTTGGAACAAAAATAGGCTTTTAATGCACAATGTGGGGTTTTTTGACTCTAAACAAGCTTACTGTAGCACGATTTTGGGGGTTTTGGAGTGAAGATTGGCTTTTTTGGTCTTGGGTTTGCTCTTGGAGTAAAAATTGGCTTAAATGGCAAGATTTGAGGGGGTTTTGGACAGAAAATAGGCTTTATTGCACTATATGGGGGATTTTGGACTCTAAACAAGCTTTCCATAGCACGACTTTGGGGGTAGATTGGCTTTTTTTGGGCACTATTGAGGGTTAGACTAAAAATTGGCTTATTATGCACGATTTGCGGGGTTTTGGACAGAAAATTGGCTTTTTATAGAACGATATTGATGGTTTTGGACCAAAAATAGGCTTTTAATGCACAATGTGGGGTTTTTTGACTCTAAACAAGCTTACTGTAGCACGATTTTGGGGGTTTTGGAGTGAAGATTGGCTTTTTTGGTCTTGGGTTGCTTGGAGTAAAAATTGGCTTAAATGGCAAGATTTGAGGGGGTTTTGGACAGAAAATAGGCTTTATTGCACTATATGGGGGATTTTGGACTCTGAACAAGCTTTCTATAGCACGACTTCGGGGGTGGATTGGCTTTTTTTGGGCACTATTGGAGTTAGACTAAAAATTGGCTTATTATGGCACGATTTGCGGGAGTTTTGGACAGAAAATTGGCTTTTTATAGAACGATATTGATGGTTTTGGACCAAAAATAGGCATTTAATGCACAATGTGGGGTTTTTTGACTCTAAACAAGCTTACTGTAGCACGATTTTGGGGGTTTAGGAGTGAAGATTGGCTTTTTTGGTCACTATTTGGAGTAAAAATTGGCTTAAATGGAAAGATTTGAGGGGGTTGTGGACAAAAAATAGGCTTTATTGCACTTTATGGGGATTTTGGACTCTGAACAAGCTTTCTATAGCACGACTTTGGGGGTAGGTTGGCTTTTTTTGGGCACTATTGAAGGGGGGGAGGGTTAGACTAAAAATTAGCTAATTATGCACGATTTGGGTGGTTTTGGACAGAAAATAGGCTTTTTTGCAAATTTAGGACTCTAAACAAGCTTTCCACTTTGTTTTCCTTTTCCGTGAGTGATTTTAAAATAAAAGGCGGGCACTTTATCGATTTTCCCCTTTCGGATGCGTACCAACGCGCCAGTCATCTGGTTCTTTTCAGCCAAATCCTACTCGAGTAGCTTAAACTTCTTTGTATATTTTAAAAAATCAAAAAACGTGTGTTTTTCTTTAGTTTTAGATTTTATTTCAACTTGAAAATGGCTTTTTTCGGTTTCGCGAACCCGTTCGCCGTTTTTCTCAACGACCCGTTCTTCAGGTGAGAGACAAATGGACTTTGCGGGATTGTCTAAGCACGAAAATCTAAGGCGCCCTTATTGACCTTGTTTCTCGCTAAAAACCACTAACTAGTCCTTCAAACCCTTCCGTTTTTATTAATTCCTAACACGCGATTTCTCAAATAAGTTTTCTCGTTTTATTTTTGAGCCTAAAATAGTTTATACTTTTATTGTTTCTCAGCTTATTTTTTAAAGGCTATTAAATTCCAGGCATGTCTGTTTGCTATGAGGAGCGTGAAATTTTTACGATCAAAGGGGGAGGAAAGAATATTGCAGGCGATTTAGATGCAACGATAAAAGAGGCTTCGCTCTTAAAATGTCTCCTAAGTAGATCGATTTGGAAAATCGATTTTTGTTTTATCGATTTTTATACTTGAGGATCCTGTCTGAACAAGTTTTACTAGGGTTCCATTTGTTGTGGAAGGTTTTAAAAATGTTGTCAATAGAAGCAATTTTTCAGCAAGTTTGTGCTTGTGCCACACTGAGGTGTCCAATTTACCCCCAATTGCCAAATGGTGGTGGTGCCCAAGTGGTGCCCAATTTGCCCAAAACTTTAGTGTCTAATTTACCCAAACTATGACGCCCAATTCACCCAAACTATGTTGCCCAATTCACCCAAACAATGGTACCCAATTTACCCAAGCAATGGTTCCCAATTCACCCAAAATATGGTGCCTAATCCACCCAAACTATGGTGCCCAATTTACCCAAACAATGGTTCCCAATTCACCCAAAATATGGTGCCTAATCCACCCAAACTATGGTACCCAATTTACCCAAACTATGTTGCCCAATTCACCCAAACAATGGTACCCAATTTACCCAAACTATGGTGCCCAATTTACCCAAACTATGGCGTCCAGTTTACCCAAACCATGGCGCCCAACTCACCCAAACTATGGTGCCCAACTCACCCAAACTAAGGTGCCCAAATCATCCAAACTATTGTGCCCAATTTACGCAAACTATGGTGCCAAATTTACCCAAACTATGGTGCCCAATTTACCCAAACTATGGCGCCCAATTTACCCAAACTATGGCGCCCAATTCATCCAAACTATGGTGTCCAATTTACCCAAGTTATGGTGCCAAATTTATCCAAACTATGGTGCCCCCTTGGCCCATACTGTGGTGCCCAATTTACCCAAACGGTGGTGCCTCCTTTACCCAAACTGTGGTGCCCTCTTTACCCAAAGTTGTGCCCCCTGTACTCTCTCTGGTGCTCTCTTTTCCCCCACTTCGTCCCAGTTTTTGTTAGCTCTCATAAAATTAATTTTCGTGTTTAATTTAGGACGAGCGCTCCTGCCAGAGATGGCTTCCAGCAGGTGGCCCAAATGATGGATTCGATCATGATCGACAGCTTCTCTCCTATCGCTTTCACAAAAGTGACAGCCAGACCGAGCCGGACCCGAAGATCGAGACAAACATCACCTCCGCAGTGCCGAAACCAAGGTTGGCTCATTCATAAATTTTTATTTTTTAATATTCCGCATGCAAAATAAAGGTGTAAAGATGATATTCCCGAATGAAAATTATAAAAGAGGTGTTGTAAACCGATTTAATACTTTTAAAGAGGTGCAGACGAAAGAGGAGCCCCAAAGAGGAAGCCATACGTCACCAAATTCAAGGGCTGTGACCAACAAATGGGTCGCTTCTTTACGAAAACGAGATCCAGAGCTTCTCCCTGCCATCAACAAGCCAAGGTTCGCTCGATTTAGATGGGAAATCAAATAATGAACATTTTAGGGTGAGCTCGCACCAAATGAGCGTTCCCAAGACGAAATCTGAAAGCACACCGTCGATAATGGGCGTTTCCGGAATGCCATATAGGAACAGAAGGTCATCGCGTTCTCTGACGAAAAAGTTGTCTTCAGGGAGCGGAGGAGACGAAGAAAAGGATTCGAAGAAAGATTCAGGCGATGTTTCCGAATCGAGTGAGCCCGAAAATGTTAAGGATGAGCGCGTTTTTCACCCTTTAGGCTACGAGCAGCATCTTGTGGATACTATCGAGAAAGACATCCTTCAAAAAAACCCAAACGTTTTGTGGTCTCAAGTCGCCGGGCTGCTTGAAGCGAAAGGAGTCCTTCAAGAAGCCATGGTCCTACCATTACTCCTCCCTGAGTATTTTAAGGTCAGTCCATCAAGGTTATGTCAGCTTTTTTCACATTTTTCTTTTAGGGCATAAGGAGACCTTGGAAAGGCGTTTTAATGGTCGGACCTCCCGGTACAGGCAAAACAATGTTGGCAAAAGCAGTAGCGACAGAATGCGGAACTACCTTTTTCAACGTATCATCCTCAACGTTGACATCGAAATATCGCGGGGAATCCGAAAAACTTGTCCGCCTTCTTTTCGAAATGGCTCGTTTTTATGCTCCCAGCACGATTTTCATCGACGAAATCGATTCTCTTTGCTCCCAAAGAGGTACAGACTCAGAACATGAAGCTTCTCGTCGTTTCAAGGCCGAGCTACTCATCCAAATGGATGGAATAAATTCAACAACTGATGAAAAAATCATCATGGTTTTGGCTGCTACAAATCATCCTTGGGATATCGATGAAGCATTCAGGAGACGATTTGAAAAAAGAATCTTCATCCCTCTACCAGAAAGTTGGTTTTATAAAATTATAATTTTTTTTATTAATTTTTTTTTGTAGATGACACAAGAGTCGCTTTGTTGGATTTATGCCTGAAAAACGTTGAAACCGAGCCTTCGGTCAAATTCGACGAAATCTCTTCATATCTGGAAGGTTATACATGCTCGGACATAATCAACGTTTGCCGCGACGCCGCCATGATGAGTATGAGGCGAAAAATCCACGGGAGATCGCCCGAAGAGATCAAAAAGCTTAAAAAATCCGAAGTCGACTTGCCTGTTTCCGAGAACGATTTTAAAGAAGCCATTTCCAAATGTAAGAAAAGCGTGAGCGCCAAGGACGTCGAACGGTACAACGCTTGGATCGAAGAGTTCGGCTCTTGCTGATATTAATTCTCACCAGCCTCCAAAATCCAGCAAATAAAAAACGACGAAAAAAATTCCGCTGGGATCTCGAGGTTTGGTGTATAACTTATTGGCTTTCCAGACCGAAAAGCCAATTTTTAAGTTAAACAAAATTTACCAACTCTTTTTATTTCATAAAAGAAATAAAATTGAGACGAAAAATCAAAAAAGCGATCTTATCGCCATTTAAGCTTCTTTATCCAACCCAAACCCTCATTTTTATTTAAGACTGATTTTTTTGTCCTAATTTTTTAAAAGTTTCGCACAACTTTACAAAATCATAACCCAACAGATCCATTTAGTGTAACCTTACCTTAACCTCCTTATTGGATCCTGGAATTTCCCATTGTATTTAGATAACCTTGTGATTATAAAATTATATTGCCATTTTAAAATACCTCTGTGGATAATAAATATTTTATATTAGGGAATCAAAACCTGTAATTTAATTCTGTAATTTGTCTTTTGGAAATATATGAGATTTTATTTATTTCTTTTTTCTGCTCTATCTTAGGGTAAAACCTTCCCCTACCTCTCTTAACATTCTCCCCCAACCTTCCTCTCATGGGGGGCAGTTTTCTACAAGCACGATAAGGATTATAATATAACAACTAGATAATATAATATATATTTTTTATTATAAACATTTTCCATTTTTAATTAAATACAAAAGGATCATACATATAAGCCCAAAGAGATACAAATATGTAAAAACTATAAATATTACATGAAAGCTTTTGGCGAATTGAGAAATAATTGAAAGCGCACACACGATAATTCGTATAAGCTGACTAGGCACTGAACGCTTTTTTATACATTTACAAAAATTTTGGTTTTACGCTGTAATTCTTTGATTTTATTTACAAAAGCGAGTTATCGTCGTTTACTTAATAAACGAAAAAACTGCGAGAAAAAAAATTTAAGCGAAACAACTATAATAAATTAAAAAAACATTTTTTATAGTGTTTCAAGGCTTTTTATCAAAATAGCGTGAAAGATATATTTTTTTAATTCCGATGAGAACTTTTCTTTGGCTAAGCTAGAGCGAAAATATACAGAATTTGTTTGTACTTAATAATGAGCTCTGTACGAAATTAAAAAAATAGATCGGAAAGTGATAAAATATACAATGTACAATAATACTGCGATAAGGCGATTAGTAAAAAGGGTTTCAGTCGGTAATATTGTCTCGAAATTGGAGTTATAAAGTGGAATTGCCTTCGGTCCCGTTTTCTTCCGTGTTGTGCGAGTAATTGGCAGCTTCTTGAAGCCTCATGAGCATATTTAGCTGAAAAGGAAGGTTAGAAAAGATTGAGGTTATTTTGAGGTTTACCAATGGGTCGCCTTCGGTTTCTTTGGGTGGGTTGTTGGTCGGGTTTCCTGGGTTAGGTTGGATTTCATAGCCGACGTCTTCAGGTCGTAACCTTAGGAGGGCTTCAGGTCCTCCATGGACGGCTTCCCCAGCCCATGGATACGAATGGCATATATATTGAGCCGGATCTTGCCACTCGGCACGTTTACCGTACACTTGAAGGCCTTCACGGACCGCCTCGAGGAGATACGGCACCACAGAATAATTCCACAAATCAGTAAACCAAATCTGAAAAAATTTAATTTTGGATGATTTCAAATGACGATGAAGTACCTGAGAGCCATCGCTGTCCATAGGGCAAGATAGAAAAAGTCGAGGCCCGATGGTAACATCAGAAGAGCTATGAGCTTCTAAAAACTGGTTTAGATGTAGCCAAGCTCTGGGAACCCATTCAGTGATCCGTAGCAATTCAGGATTTCTTGCACCAGCTTTAGCTTCGGCTTCAATCAATTTCCTTTTTAAATATCGCCCTAAGAAACCTTTAACAGGCTCCATATGGTTGGCGCAAAGGATCCATCTGAAGTTATGATGCAGCTGAAGATTTGTAGTAGAGCAAGTAGCTTGGTTCATTGTTCCTATTATGAAAGGACATTTTTGATATTTGGCTTTGAGGAAACCATTGAAAACTTCGCCTAAGCTTGAAGCCTGATGTAAATTGTCTAGTATGATGACGGACGGAAGGTCTGCAGCATTGGTCTCGCATTGCTCAGCAATATTCGCCAAATACTGTCTTAGATCTTTACTACTTTTATGTTCGACGTTAAACGTCGCTATGGATTCTGCAGTCGATTCTTTCCCTGCTCTCATGACTAGAAACTCAGCGAGCTTATTCGCCAAATATGACTTCCCCGTTCCGCTCGGCCCGCAGAGTATGATGCGCCTGTATTCGCTCAAAAGAGACACGTATCGCTGTATTATCGACTTGGGCACCAAAGTATCAAAAGCTAAAGCGTCCAAACTTCCCGAATGAAGGGCCCCTTTTAGGCAAACAGTCATCGACGAAACATCTCCGACCAAATACCCGCAAGGAAGAAGTTCAGGAAGCTTGCTTTCCTTATATCGAACTATTTCTCCAATATGATAACTCCAAATACTATCAGCATTCAAGCCCAAACCTCCAACAGGATCTATCCTTTCAATATAATCCTAAAAAATAGCATTAATAATTGAAGAATTAACAAAAAAATTTACTTTGAAAGCTCGTCTGACCATGGCGTCCAACATTTCCCATTTCGTTTTACCGCTTACGGACAAAGAAGCGATCGCACATTCTGACCTGTCTTCAATGTATCTATGGTAACTACCGTGGCAACCGAGAAATACGTTCAGCGTTATTCGCTTTCCATCCGGATCACCAGCGAACATGTCATACTTGGAATCTGAAATATACAAAATAAGTTGGTACAGCTTTTCTAGGAAGAATATACCTGGAATAGCATCATTCATACTAAATCGCCTTTCGAGACTGTCGTTTCTTGGCAATGAGGATTGTGATGATGTTAATGATTTGCTTGTCACGAGCCGCTGGAGTCGTTCATTGTCATGTTTTAGGTTGACCATTTCGTTCTAAAAAAGGTTGAATATGCCAGTTAGGAGAATAAAAACGTACTCTCATTTTGATGACGGTATCTTTTAAAGATTCGAGTTGATGTGCGGAGCTTAGAGCTTCCAACCGAATATCAGTTAGGACAAGATCTTTTTCGCGAAGTTGCTTTTTGAGCTCCTCGACGACATCAGGTCCGGTTTCTTTGGTCTCTTCGGTCGGCGAATTTTGGGTTTCAACGGCGCCGTTTGTGTGATGCGAGTGGTGATGAAGGAGCGGCGACGAGGGTGCCGAAACGTCAACTTTGTCTTCAGCATCGGAAGACACGGAACCATTCCTTGTCTTTTTACCACGCGAAAACGCTTTATTGAACGAACTCCTCAACTGAAAATCAAAACAGTTTAGGTTAGCAGAATCGCCCCTGGCGGAAATCAAGGGAAAAAGGGCATTGGGGCATCCTGATTGGCCGAGAGGTTTCCCCCTCCACTTACCCATCCACGTTTCTTTTTCTTTTCAGTCTCTTGCTGATGCGGAGTGCTTGACATACTACACGCAGAACTCAACGAATTCAAACTAGACACCGAATCAGTAGACAACTGCCTCGAAATATTCGTTTCTGCAAAACATTAATAATAATTTTAATTGTTTTTATTTAAATTATTTCAAATACCAGATTGATACAGACCATTTGGAGGGTCTGTCGTGTTGATGGTATGTCTCCGTGCTAACGATGGCGACTGAGAAGTAAGTCCCGCTTCCACGCTTTGCTTCCTAAGGAGTTCTATCGTTTGCCTCAATTCTGACAGCTCGGAATCCTTCTTTTCTGCAGTGGCGGTCAACTGCTGAAGACGCTGCGTCATATTCGATAGTGACTGCTCGAAAGCAGAGACCACATGCGCCTACAACAAAAAGCATTCCATTATATACGACCTAACACTTTCCCCCATTATTCTTCATGTTCTCCCGTAAACACATCTCCCCCTTATAATGTAAACCGTTTCAGGTCAATACAAAAGATGAAAGAAAACAAGGACTTTGGTTTCTGTCCAATTACGTCTAAAATAACCATAGATGCTCAGATATTATTTTTTTGATGATCAAGATTCCTTAAAAAAGGCAATAACAAGGCATAGGGCGAAATTCAAGTTGAAAAACGGCTATCAAAAGGTAAGGCCATCATTCACTCAACGTCGCAGATGTAAGCTTGGGACATAACAATGAGAACATGCTTCTCCCTGCCAAACTCGAATGCCATTAGACCTTAAGAAAGTTCTAGGGTTCAAGGTTAATCAAGAAAAGACCAATTTCCTGACAAACTTTAATCAAAAGGAAGTCATGTTTATTCATAAGGACATTTTTTAAAGAATTTGGGACATTTCAGAACTTTTAGGGCGTAAATGCCCTTTTTCTTTTTTACTAAACGATTTTTCAATACAAGGGGGAAGATGTAGTGGAAGTCACCTGTCAAAAAGCATTAGCAGATGAGGGCGTGGCATGAGGGTTCATAGGCTTTACTTTTTTTCAAGCTCTTCTATAATTTTAATAATTGAAAAACCACGTTATTGTTATACTTATTCGCACGAAATATATTTTTTCTACATTTACATATAATTCTTCATGCGGAAATAAAAGTGATGCATTTTACATTTTTTTGTTTATAAAGGTTAACGTATTCGTTGGATGTCGACAGGGGGGTCTTTTGGGACTTGGTTTTTAGGTTTTCTAGATTTGCGTAGGTGTGGAAGAAAAATTGATTTACGATATTGAAACGATTAAGGGTGAACTCACGATTTTACGAGATGGACTCATTTATCAAAATCTAAAATCGAACGTTTTGATAATGAGGTCTATAAAAGCTTTTTAGGCTCATTCATCACTTTCGAAATTGTTTCTTTGGGAATGTAAAGGGGAGAATCAGGGGGAAATTTAGTGTTTCACGCCTTCAAAACCGAAGAGAATCGGAAAATGACGTAATAAACAAGTCTGCCAACTTAAATCAAATGCAAAACACGCCTTCAAAACCAGAGGATCAGAAATGACGTAATAAACAAGTCTGCCAACTTAAATCAAATGAAAACACGCCATTAAGACCAAAGGATCAGAAATGACGTAATAAACAAGGCTGCCAACATCAAATGCAAAATTCACCTTCAAAACCAAAGGATCAAAAATGACGTAATAAACAAGACTGCCAACTTAAATGCAAAACGTCATCATCTCAAGTTTAAAAATAATCTTGATTCACTGAGATTTGAAAACAAAAATGTCAGGTCACGTTTTGAAAAGGTGGCAGAAAAAAACGTGGGAAGGGGGAAATCTATTGAATAATTTACAAGAAATTGCGCAAAAATAGGAGAAAAAATTCTTTTTAAATTAACCGAACGATAAGAAAATACTATTTAAAATCTAATTTATCTATATTATTGTATCTTACAATAATAAAACGTTTTTATTGCCTTTAAATAAAAAAAAAATCTTGATAAAATTCCACAGAAAAGGAACGAACTAATTTCTTAAAAATCTAACATTTCGAAGGACCTAAGACGTAGTAAACAACATGACCAATCTCAATCAGTAATCCATTCAAGACTTTTGGTCAAGGAAAAGCTTATGAATGGAAATTTCTCAAAAATGAGTTAGGCCATGTTGCGCACACCGAAAAAGATCGGACTTATGAGGTCAACGGAGTCGTTTAGCATAATTATTCTTAGCGCTGGAATCGTAAATCATCCGCGCGGCGTCTTTTTGAAACGATACAAATCTAGAACGGAATTAATGATATTTTTTGACTACTTTATAGTGATATCGTATTTAGGGCTAAAATGTCATTTTGGGGGCAGGCGTAGCCCGCGTAGGCGTCTCGAGAGATTTCTCGTTTGACCAAGGACCTACAGCGGTTTTTGCGGTTCCGGCCTCACAATTTCGATTAAAGCAACAGAAAAAGAGTCAATTTTATGAAGGAAAAAATAATTTAAAAGATAATTTTATCGAAATATCGGAAGGATTAGAGGCGTTTTTTATCTTTTCCGGAGTCACGCCTTTAGCATTATCGATGGTTAACTTAGTGGGTTTTCTTTCTCAGTAATCAGAGCTAAGATCATAGAAGGAGCCACAGCGGGACAATGAGGTGGTGCCACAGCGGGACAATGAGGTGGTGCCACAGCGGGACAATCAGGAGGTGCCGCAGCGGGACAATAAGGGAGTGCAACAGTGCGACAAAGGAGGTGCCACCAGTGGGTCAAAGGAGATGCCGCAGCGGGACAATCAGGAGGTGCCACAGCGGGACAATCAGGAGGTGCCACAGCGGGACAATCAGGAGGTGCCACAGCGGGACGATTAGGAGGTGCAACAGTGGGACAAAGGAGGTGCAACAGCAGGACAATCCTGAGGTGCCACAGCGGGACGATTAGGAGGTGCAGCAGTGGGACAAAGGAGGTGCAACAGTGGGACAACGGAGATGCCACAGCGGGACAATCAGGAGGTGCCGCAGCGGGACAATCAGGGAGTGCAACAGCGGGACAATCAGGGAGTGCAACAATGCGACAAAGGAGGTGCAACAATGCGACAAAGGAGGTGAAACAGCAGGACAATCCTGAGGTGCCACAGCCAGACAATCAGGAGGTGCCACAGCGGGACGATTAGGAGGTGCCACCGCGGGACAATCATGAGGTGCCACAGCGGGACAATCATGAGGTGCCACAGCGGGACAATCATGAGGTGCCACAGCGGGACAATTAGGAGGTGCCACAGAGGGACCAAGGAGGCTACTTCCAGCGGACACACTCTTCCTATCGGCCCTATATCCAATATCTTATACTTATACGTCACCATCACTTAAAACAGTTTATTTTCTTTCTTTTTTTATAGGTCAAAATGGCAGGTGTCTATGTAGGTGTCTTAATAGTCGAACTTCCCGTAGGCGTTCATCTCTTCTTTATATTGATTTATTTTCAACACAATAGCCTCTAACTGTATCTAGACCTTTCGAGAAATCGGTCAAAAATCCTCGACTTCCCAGGTACGCCTATTACGGTTGATTATCGGCCTCGATTTTTTAGCACCCCCATCCCTAAAAAAATTCGTAACAGATGTTGAACGAAGATTCAACGGAGTGAAAAAATACGTCCTCGTGCTATTATAAAGTATGACTTGATCCTCTGGCCTTAATTAAAACGAGGATTTGCCATTTCAGATTTGAAACTATGGGAATTCATTATAAAAAAGTAAAGCTTGAGAAAGAACGGTTCTTGAATTCTTAAGGGCGATCAACCTTAGAACCGCACGACAGTTCCAATTAAAAACCGCATTTATACGATAAATTCGCAGGATGGTGTCGTATCAACGGAAGGATGCGTTTTTATCAATTTTTTGTTTCTAAATCGAATTTTTCGAGCAACAAAAACGATTTTGGAAGACAATAAAGGTCTAATAGGGCCCAAATCGTCCAAAAAAAGGGATGCAAGGGTCATCCCCAAGAAAGAAAATCTTAAAATTTAGCTCAGAAGTGTCTGCAAACCAACAAATTGCCTATTATCCATAATCAATTAAGTAAAACGTTCCAATTTAAACCAAGAACGAAGCGTTTTGAAAACGAAAATAGAAGAATGAAATAATTTGGAGGCATAATAGTCGCTCCAGATAGTAATTAAGGATAATTTGAACCAGTTACGTCAATAATTATTACAAAAAATTCATCTCAACGACTTTTTTAGCTTTCAATTTATGCGAGAGGACGGATCATCCTTGCAATTTCTGAACCGATTTTGATGTTATTTGGGCCTAAAAATGCGGTTTTTTGGTCCAGGAAGGCATAATGAATAAGATGTCCTGGTTTAGAAAGGGTTCGAGGACATGTGTGAGACATTTTTACGTCATCGAATATCATCTGCAGTTGTAATGAACACCGTCGATTCATTCCCAAGATATCGTTTTTCCCGACCGCGATATCAAGGATAAATTTTCCCCCTTTTAAAAATAAACACCACAAAAAAAGGGGTTTAAAATCGAATCTGTAGGTGTGGTTGGGAAGCGTCTGCAAAGTGGGATGTAAGGTCGGACTGGATTCTCGCGATGAGTCGTACACCTTATGTAAGAACAATTTTTGGATTTTAAAAGTTTGAGGTCAATAACTGGGGACATGAATAGGCATGGAAAAAAAAGGGAGATAAAAAATTTAAAAAGATGGGGTTATTAAAGACACTTGTAGGGTTCAACAGGATATGAGGAACGATAATTAAAGTGGGCATTCGAAAATGCACTTGTTGCCACTGGGTAATTTCGTCCCATCCATGATTGATTTATAATTGAACCTTTGTTGTTAAAAACTTAACGGAACAGAAAAAGATTTTCCTTCATCTGATTCAGATGTTGGGACAGGTGTCCGGAATAATTGACGGCTCGACATATCAAGACATGGGTAAAAGTCAACTTTACGATTCACCTGCTTGTTAACAGGTGTATTGACGGTACCATAAAAATTCTTTTTCTTAAGTGAAAATTCAATTTCCTGTCCGAAAAAGGATGAATCACGACAAAAGGTACACCTGGGTTTTTTGTTCCCTTTGTTGTCTAGCGTGTCCTATTAGAAAAGCGACCCTAAACCTAGAATCTTCAGAATTTCGTAATTATAAAAACAAAATTCTTCGTCTATTTTGGGAGTCGGAATTACGGGAATGTAATGGATCTGTGATATTAGATGTGCGTGAGGGGCAGAAGGCAGGAAAGGTCCTTTAACTCGGCCCTTTTATAATCATCGACCACGCCATCGGTTCTACATGAATATTCTAACCCTTAACATCCTCTTTTTTAAGCCTACCGTTTTCAAAACAGCCTTGAGTTTGAACATTCAGATGCCCTCAGGTTCTTTTCCCAATCCTGTAATTTCGGTCCTTGGAATTTGAACGGAGAATGATTGCTACGTCAATTTGGGGACGAAACGCCAGTTGAAAAGTTCTTGGTTGATTGCATCAATTGGTCTAGGGGGCCTGCATGAGCTCTAATAAATCACTCGACGAAATTCAAAGACACGGGTGAATTAACATTTGAAATTACATGAAAACTACAAGGAGAAAAAATCAAATGAATCTGTCAAGGGTGACAAAGCAATCGGTCGTACAAAGGCTTCCTTTGTGGCAAAGTCGCGAGTGTGAATTTGTAGTTTCATTCACAATTAGCGGACTTGACCCCCCCGTTCCGGTAGAACAGGTTTTAAAAGTCTTGATGCGAGCAGGAGCGGCGTCCTCCCTGTTTACTTAATGACTTTCTTCAAGATTCGACAATGTGCGGGAAATATAAGAGGTTTAATTGCAAACGCGCGTCTAGGAATGCGACCATAACGAGAGGCCGTTATAGACCGGTCATTGTTCGCGGACGAGTTTTCCTTCAAGTGCGAAGATCAGGAAGTCCCTTCCCATCCACCTGTCTCTCCTAAGAATCCGTTAAGGTACGGTCTTGGAGACTTCTGAGGTCTTCTGGATGCAAAAGCCGGGAAAATTGTGTACCTGGATGGCAGAGCAGCTTTTGGTGCGGGATCTTCGGGTCGCGAGTTCCCACCAAGGGATGTCCGGACGGAGGCGGAAGCAGACTGGGGATTCTTCGGAGAGCGGCTCGAGTGCTGCATGTCTTCCGAGAGGGCGAGAAGACCGGGCGTTCCGGACGGTCGCGAAACCGTCGTGTACGGCCATCGGAACCGAATAACCGAACGCTTCGAACGACACTCCCCAACTAGAGGACTAGAGGAGTGAAAGACGTGAGTCAGTCTTTCAAAACAACATCCCGTCCAGTGGCCCGGAGTCCCTCCCGTTCAGGCCCGACCGTTCACGGAAACACACGAAAGGGAACGTTTAAAGCTATTAGAAGATTCCCTCGGCGTCTACCGAGCGCATACCGGGCACATTTTTACGATCATTGCAATGGGACGACCATTGAAAAAGCGTACTACCGGGCAAACTACTCATACGACCGAGCTGAAATTTAACATAACAGCATATTTTAGACGGTAGCACGAATCCGCGAAGGAATTTTTCAAATCGGACTACCAGGGGCGGAGATCTCGAAAAATGACCACAGAAAAAGCGTCTACCAGACCAACTAATGATGCGACCGGGCTGAACTTTGGCAGGTACGTGCTGCCGAAGCTCTCCTGCCAAATTTCAGCTCGGTCGCATCAGTAGATTTGTTAGGTAGCACGATAAAGGTCAGTAAATTAGGTATCAAAATAGCCATAACGATTCGGGGTTTTCCCCAAATAGTTTAAATATAGAGAAAAACACCGTCCATTAGGGCCAATCAACATTTTTAGCCAAAATTTGCCTACTTCTTTAGGTAGAATAAGAAGCGTTTTGTAATGAAAAAAATTTTATTAAAAAATTGAACAAGACTAGAAATAATAATTTACTTAATTAATTTATGAGGTGGAAATTGGTTTAAGCCTTTTTTAAATTCATAAATGTCGTTGATAAAGTATTCAGGTTGCTGTTCAGTAATATGATGGACGAATTCGTATTTGAGTTCTTTGGGTACGTTGACCGGCAATGAAAACGAGCTTGATGATAGAAGTCCAAGATCCTCTCTAGGTTTCGTATGTCCGACAACTTGTACGGTCAACTTTTTAAAATCTTGGGCCAAAAATTTCGATATTAGCTGAACCAAGTGCTTTTTCTTGAGGGCGCTTATAAATTTGATTTCTTTCTCGAGCCTATCGAAGACATACTCGGTGTTTTTGATTTCTGCCCAATTTCGAGACGCTTCTTCTTTTAAATGGTTATCGACGACTTTTTTGATTTTGATTAATGTCTCCACTGCATCTAGGAACTCATCTTGAGGCATCTTTTTGACATAATCTTTAAACTTGTTTAAAAAATCGGTCATCCTTATTTGTATATCGTCCACTGTATATTTGTCCACTTGAGAATGAACGCTGACAGTAAAGCCAATGATTCCATAAGTGTCGCGGATTCTGCAGGAGACATCATATCCGAGTTGCTCCTGCGTCCTTAGCTTGTCAAACAAAGGCTCTTCCATTAACATAAGCAGCAATTCTAATGTCACGTAGTCCTTAATGCAGCCAGGCCCAAACATATAATAGTTCGTAGTCGTACAATTTTTATCCTCATTGAATGAAGCAACACGTATACACTTTTCACCAAGAGGTATCTCATTGACAATAACATTAGGAAAAACGTGAATTTGGCTACAGTTAAAATAAGAAACAAATCCATCACAGTATGATACAGCATCTTCTTTAGTGACATTTCCTTGCACCAGAAACTGGAAACGAACATTTTTATATAATGAACGTTGAAAATCTAAAAATGTTTCATAATTTAAGACTTTTAAGGCATTAAATTTTTCAACGCTTGTGAACAATGTGGTCAAAATGTTCATCCTTAAGTCTTTGGCGACAGAACTTGGGGATAAATTGGCATTAAAGTAGGACCTAAGCAGGCTTTCTCTGATGGCATAAAAACGTGCTTCGGTTATTTCAATTTCGAAGTTTTTCATCCCTTGGGCGACTTCTGATAAAAGCAAGAACAACTTTTGGCTATATCCGTACACGTTGAGGCTAAATCCATAGTCAGTTGTGTCAAATGAGAATTCATACATGGCGGCAGTCGCAGGATATATTTTTTCCCTCATTAACTCCTTAAGTGCTCTCACGAAAACAGCAGCAGATACAGAATTCAAACAGTTCATGTGCACATCTTTGATCATATGGATACCAACATAAGCAACAGGAAGACCAAATTTATCATCAGCTTTGTACCAAATATCGACCATATCTGACGACTTAATCTTTTCTGGATATTTTGTCGCTTTTTGATCCATCAACGAGAAATCAGTCGTTATAAAATTGTTAGGCAAAGGAAGATGAAAGTAGTCGTAGATTTTGATGTTTTCCCATTCTTGAAGCCAACCTTGAGGTATATCGGAGCACGAATATTTAGTCTGAAACCATGGTTCGGTCTTATCCAATATCATATGATCCTGCGTACCTTTGGCACTGATCATAATATTGACTTTTTTGTGATCTAATAGGTTTATACAGTGGCTTATTAGTTGGGGATTGTATTCATAATAAAGCTGAGGTCCTGTTATGTATTCTTCGGGTTTGTGATAAATCATGTTTTCTGAAAGATCTTCGACGTTGGAGACTGCATCGGATTCTTCGCGGTATTTAAAATCGATATCTGCGATGGTTTTCATTTCTTGAAATAATGATTCGTTGGGACCTTCTTTTCTGAGCATGCTTAAGTAGCTGAAGATCGCTTTGAGGACGTCGTCGATGTGGGAGCGGCCGAGATCTGTGAGGAAGAGGTTGATGGAAAAGAGGCTGTAGATGGTGTTGGAAGAGAGGCCATCTTCGGATGTTCCTGCGGCCAAACTTATGGCCCAAAGGTTGGCCGATAGGTAGGACAAAAGGCTTCCTTTTCCTTCATCGCCGATTATTGATGATATATAATGAAGCGGCTTGCTTCTATAGTGTTCCAACATGGGAGGCATCACCCATGTCAAGTCTAATCTGTATGTATCATTGATTGATTCCACGTAATAGAGTTTGTTGAAGTTTTCAGTAAATGGGTTCTTAACGTTGAATTTGATGGGAGGATTTTGGTTGTTTTTGATGCCCGAGAAGTACGTGATGATGTATTTTTTTAATGTTTGTTCTGGCAAGCGGGCTTGGATTGCCAGCTTCATTTTGTTCGCTGAGTAATGCTTGACTCTGAAATCGTGTGCAGATTTGTAAAGGAAGTCATCAGTTATGTTGTCTTTTAGTGTTTTTTCATTTCCCCATGTAAATTTGGAAGCAGGGTTATCCTTGGAGGCAGTAGAGCAGACGATTTGTTGCTTCCTGAATGAATCATCGGGTAAGGCAAGCTGGAATTCGGATTCAATGGCTTGCCTCTCGCGTGTCATGGCATCTTTTTTCATTAAAGGAGCCTTAAAAAATTGCGAAAATATGTCCAAACTTTTTTCTAAATTTTTTTCTTGGACTTCAAAATAAAAAGTTGTATATTCGCATTCTGTGGTGGCGTTGTCGGAGCCGCCATTTTTGTTTATAAATGAGTCAAACTCGTTTTCTTTTGGATATTTGGAGCTACCCATGAAGACCATGTGTTCGAGGAAATGAGCGAGGCCAGGAATGTTTTCTGGATCGCTGAAACTTCCAACGTGGACGGTCAACGAGCAAGCTGCAAGTTTTTCTTCATTCGGCGGTATCTTGCTTGGGCGATCTTCATCGCTTTGATCGCTCGATATTGTATAGTCGCTGTTATACTCGCTTGAAACAGAATCATCACTTTCTTCATCCAAATCGACCAAATTATTCACATCTGAGATGATAGTAGCTATCAATCCATTCTTAAGCTGAATCGTCGAATACAATTTCTTATCAGAAGGTGGCTTGACAGGTGGTGGCAACACTGAATGCTCTTCAATGACCTCATCGATCACGTTTTGACTCACCCCCTTCGAAACCATGTCAGGCTTAAACTTTTTTGACATTTTCACCGTGGAATGTATATATCGAAGACACCCAAACGTTCTTTTTAACATCAAACTAACATTTCATAGCAAAAAATAGTTTTAAATAATAAAATAAACGGTAATTTACCACGCACTCCGGTTCGATAACAATGACGTAACCTTCGTAAAGGTTTTAACTCCAGTGATACCAACCGCTAAGCTTGAATTTCCCCAAAAATCAATATAAAAAAAATTCTTCACGTACGATAATTTCATGTGTTTAAAACATCTCAATTTATTAATATATTACGCAAACCATAGGTATAAGACTAGGTTTTCGCACGAGGCATGCAATAGTGTGCGTATAAACGAAATTACGGCACACTTAAACAAGGCCGTCTCGATTGCAATACTGGGGTTATGAGGAACTTCTGTACTTCCACCTCCTATCCCAGGGGAGTGAGGCAAGGTGACTTAAACAAGTACTTACATTAGTCGACAATTGACTGGTCAAAGTATGAACTTTTTCTTGAGCTTCCTGTAATTCCTTGCGCAACTTCCTCACTTCATGAGCTTGCTTCTCTTCAGGCGTACTATAAAGCGAAGAAGTCGTCGACACCAAACTTACAGCAGAGCCATGCACTAAAATTTAAATTATTTCCACATTTTAAAATCATAATATCCATTACCATCATCATCTTTAGAATTCATTTTATTCATAATTCCAATATAAGGAGAATTTCTGTTTATACCATGAGTCGAAGGTGACGAACTTATGGGAGAAATAGGATAATTAAATCTAAAAAAAGTCAAAAATATTAATTTTTTTAAAAAAATTATTTTTTACCTGCTAGGAGCACCATGCGATACTTGGCTAGGAGTCGGACTTGTCGGTTGTGAAGAATGATGATATTGGGCCATCCCCATGTTATAAGGGATGCTATAATATGGCTCAGATTCTTCAGATCTTTGAAACATTGATGGATATAATTTTTCTGATTTTGTAGATCTGGAATCAAAATTAAAAAATATAAATAAAAATAAAAAAGACACACTGCATGCTTTTAACTCATAAGCCCACAGCACCACAAAAAAGTGTTAAAAAGCTGGATGGAAATTAGTACCTTGGAAATGTCCTATCTCTGAGGTAGCTGAAAATTAAGATGAAGTATAAATAATCTAAACATCCATGCCATGCTTATGTTATCTATTTGGGGGGATAAATGATGGGGTTGACATGCGAGGTTATGCTAGAGGTTTACCTGATGCTGTTGCTTCTGCTGAGTCGAGGAGCGGTTGATGGTGATCCGATTAATCTTTGGTGTGTCAGGCTTGCTCTGTGGTGAAGTTGAGCAGGTAAAGATTCGATGCTTTCTGCTTCAACCATTGTGGTGCTTGTTCTGTTTGGCAATGAAGAAGTGTATGCTCCGCTGTGGCGAAGCCATGAGCTGTACGGGCTTGGGATTTCTGCGTAGTTTGAGTCCGATAAGGAACCGGTATCATGGCGAGTTTTGGGCGAGCTCATGAGAAGTCGTTCTCGTACATTCGCTGAAAGCTGAGGGCCCGAATATTCAGTTTGGGTACCTCCGGAGACTTTGACTTTGGTCCGAGGTTGTATCTGAACTGTCCTGACGTCTTTGCCGGAGGGCCTTTTGACGTATCCGAAGCCTTGATGGGGCCCTCGTACTTTCCCTTTGCTACCGCCACCGCTACCACAGCTACTACCGCTGCTACTTCCTTTACTCGACCTCTCACCATTACAGTAATCGTCTAATTCTTCTTTTGAGCCGTTGGAACGTTTCTTCTCTTGCTTCTTCTGCGGCCCTTGGCTTCTTTTCTTCTCCAACTGCGACTCTCGAGGCAAACTACCGTTTTTCCATTGAGTTGAAGACACTTGTCTGAAGGCACTGTTTTCCGTTTGTTGGCTACTATCGGCTTTTTTAATATTTCTTGACCCGACGACTCTGTACACAACCGGGTGGGGCTGAGCAGGCGAAAGGGAAATCCCTTCCCGCACAACCCCACCGCTACCACTTCCGTTCAAAACTCGTTGCTAAAACAAAAAGTCAAATAAATCAAAATTTCATTTTAAAACAATACCTTATGTGCGTTCTCTGAATGTGACAGCTCTACAGACTCATGAACACCTTGACCCAAATCCTTCAGCTCCCTAAAAACAACATATATATTTATTTAATTACCTTAATTTTGGCTTGTTTTCCAAACTTGCTTCTAATTCCGGTTTCGACCTAAAAAAACAGCGATTAAAAGAAGCCATATAACTTAGGATCAAGTGTTAATACAAGGGGATGTTTTTTTCTCGATTTCACGAGGGGTTAAACATCGATTAGCCCAAAAGAAGTTATTGGTTTCAATATTTTTAACAAATTCTTCATCCCTGGACCTTTAATTGCCCATAACTTCTTCAATTTTTGACCCATTTTATTGATATTTATACCTTTGGAAAGCTATTTTAAAGAGCTTTCTAACGATATTAATAAATTGGTCAAAATTTGTGCAAGTAAAGGACGTTATGAAATCGTATTAGTTGCACAAAATTCAAGCTTTTCTGATAGGTTATGGATGGTATATGAGGAGTTTCAAAAAGGAAGCCATATTGGAAATTTAGTTTAAATTTAGATTTCGATTACCTTTTGAAATGAAGTGTGATGTAGCTTAAAAACTTGAGGGTTTTTATAAAATATAGAGAAAATAGTAAAATAAGAAAGGGAGGTTAAAAATTAATATAAATAAAACGACTACTTTAAAGACAATACTATAAAAAACCCTTGAGGGTATATCAAAACAAAAACTTGCTACGAAAGGGGGTGGAAAAGTGGCGAGTTTGTCGGCGAGGACGGGGGCGAATGCGCGTACGAGATCGATCTTTTAGAGACGGACGGGGCCCATCGCTGTGGGAAAAGGGGGTGACGTTCGTACGACAGTCAGCTTGGCGTAGGGGGAGAAAACGACCAAAGTCCCTAGAGCGTAATTTTTTTATGGAAGGATAAAAATTTCTTCAAAATTATAAGCCAAAATCAATAAAGAAACTTCTCCTATGCTAATGAGGAGGTTATTCATGCTTGAATGGACAAGAACACCTGCCATTTGCCATGACGTCATTCTTAACCCCTATTTTGGTCGAACTAAAACTTTTGCACTAGGAAAGCTCGTAAATCGCACAAAAGCTTGGAACTTCCCCTTTTACGGTACTGGGGACGCGAGATATGCAAAATCGGAATTTTACTCGAGATTTATGAAAGGGGGTGGGTTTTTATTTAATGCTAAGGGTGGAAGTGTGAGGTGCTTAGGGTGAAAGCGTAATCGATCCAGACACCCCTTAAGGAATTTTCTGTTGAGCCTCTTAAATTCACCCCTTAATTGCAATAACCGTCTCATGTTTCGGCTTTGTCCTACCTGAAAAAACACGTTTTGTTTTAAAAAATTGATCGGGGGTCGATGACTCATAAAAAACACGGTTTCCTGCTGATTCAACGTCACATGGCACCGCTTAATTAAAACGTTAACCCACCCCAATGCATTCAAAACGGCCAATTTCCCGGACAAATCGCATTTCCAGGCAATTTTCCGTCCCTCCCATAACATTTTTGTAAGCCATTATCCTGGTAACATGGTTTTAAATGGAGGAAATTTAAAAAATGGGATAGATGGGAGGTCTGACAACTAGTTTTTTGCGTGAAAAGAGGCCCAAACTGCATAAATAGAGGTCCAAATTGCATAAATAGAGGTCCAAATTGCATAAAAATGGGTACAAACTACATTACAGGGGCCCAAACCACATGAAAAAGGGCCCAAACGAAATAAAAAGGGTCCAAACAGCATAAAAAGAGGTCCAAGTTACATGAAAATAGTACCAAAACAATGAAAAGAGGCCCAAACCGCATGGAAAATGGTCCAGATCGCATAAAAAGGGTTCCAAACGACATTTGAGGGGACCAAACCACATAGGAAGGGTCCAAACTGCATGAAAATGGGTCTAAACCACATGAAAATAGGACCAAACCGCATGAAAAGAGACCCAAATGGCATGGAGAATGGTACAACTTGCATTAAAAGGGGTCCAAACCGCATGAAAAGGGGTCCAAACCACATAGAATGCGGTCCAAACTGCATAAAAAGGGGTCCACACATGAATAAATGCCCAAACCACATAATCAGTGGTCCAAAAGACTTTTTTTTTAAGATCTACAACTGCTAGGGACATCTGATATTCTTCCTGTGGCTACCAGAAGCTTTAGAGAAGGAAAATCGGAAAAATGTTCATCTGTAGAGCTTCCAGTGGCTGGAAAATTCAAAAATGAGGTCATTAACTGCTAGTCTTTCAACATCTTGTAGCATAAACCAGAAGCTTAAGAGCTGAAAGAGGGGTTAGTTGGGCGTGACTTTGGTATATTGATTGTTTTCTTCCCTTCTTTGGGGACCTTCGAGGATCACCTACTCCATCTCTTTCAAACCTAATTCCCACACCTCTTGTCTTAACTCCCCAAATCGTCCACGAACAGACAAATTACTTTTCTAACTCCATTTATAAAGCCCAAAAACACATGATTTTTAATCAGTCCATTGTTAAAAGATCTAAAACACACCATTTTTATAAAAAAAGAAATAAAACAAAAGAAACGTTCAAATGGCGACTAGATCGTTGGAAGTGGATGAAAACAAAGAGAATAGAGGTAAGAAGAAAGCTCCGATAAATCGAAAAGGGCGAAAAGCATTCGCTGAGATCCAAAATGTAAATGAAAAAAGGCAAACGAGACAAACATTTAAGAAAAATAAAGAAGACAAAGAAGAGACAAAAACAGAAGAGACGATAAAGACAGAAGAGACGATAAAGACAGAAGAAACGGTCAAAAAAACCAGGAGGACTTCATGCGAGTATTTTAATGTGAAAGATTATGTGAGCGACATTTTTGCTCATTTGAAAACAATTGAAATCGACACAGTTGGTGAGAATCATTTAGAAGGTAAGCAGCTTACAAGCCAAATGAGAATGATTCTAATAGACTGGCTTGTCGATATTCATTCCGATTTCAAACTTCTTCAAGAAACGTTGAATTTATGCGTCCACATACTTGATGTCTACCTCGAAAAGTCTGACACCGTCAGCAAATATAACGTCGAACTTTATGCGTTAGCGAGTCTTCTGATAGCATCAAAATATCACGAGATTCAATGTATGGATGTGGCAACCCTTATTCACATTTGCGAAGGGAAATTCGACAAAAACGAATTTATAAAAGCGGAGAGTAATATTTTGAAGTTGATCGACTTCAATTTAGGGTACCCTATGTTGATCGATTTCATAAGGAGGTACTCCGCGTTGTCAGAAGCGACACCAGTAGAACATTCATTCGCCAAATATTTCTCAGAAGTGACCCTCCTCGACGATCATTTTTGCCACGAAAGACCCTCCTTAGTAGCCGCGGCATGTTCCTTCTTGGCGTTCTGCGTCTCCCGAGAGGAAATCGACGAAAAATTTTGGCCCCAAATCCTAATCGAAGAGACACGCTACGATTATAGTCATTTCTCGCATTTAGTCGCACAGTTAGCTCATTTGGTCGTAAGTGTATCAGACAAACATGTGGCGATCAAGAGGAAATATTCAAAAACAAAAATGTACTGTGTAAGCATCATGCCGTCTGTACAGCCCGAAACAGGCATCATAAACAAGCTAGTCTGCTAAGTTTAGTTGTAATAAATTTCTTGAAAAAATTCGTGTAATAACTATAGAATGAATGTAAAAGCCTTAGCCTGCGGAGAACTACTAACACAGCATCAAGTAGCAGCCACAAGGCACTACCCTGAGGGACACCCTTTGCCATACTTTGTGGTTCTATTGTATGGTTTACAATGGTGGCTCCATTCTCCTCAATGATTTCTGGACTACTAACACAGTAGCAACTAGCAGCCACAAGGAACAACCCTGAGGGACATCCTTACTTCTGGTTCTATTGCATGTTCTACACTAAACAATGGTGCTCCATTATCCTCATTGATTTTTGAACTACTAACACAGTAGCAAGTAGCATCCACAAAGCACAACCCTGAGGGACATCCTTAGCCTTACTTTGTGCTTTTATTGTATGATCTACAACAACAAACAATGGTGGCACCATTCCACTCATTCATTTCTGAGCTACCAAGACAGTGGCAAGTAGCAGCATCAAGGCACAACCCTGAGGGACACCCTTAGTCTTACTATGCAGTTCTATTGTATGGTCCATGTCACTTACTTTTGCTGCTGAATCTTTTGATACAGTGAAGCACCACCTTCCGACATGTAGCCATCAGAAATATCATGCTGCTTCGGACTCTGAAGAACTTCTCCATCCGATAAGTAACCAGAAGTCGCCGAACTTCCATATTCGCATTCCATAAAATTCCTTTCTGTGTTGCTCCTCGGATATGTATCTAGAGGTCTGTAACCTATTAAAATTGATTAATTTTTAAAACCATCTAATTATAGAAAATACCTCTGTTTCTGTTTAATGGTATTGTCCTAGGTGTGATGGCGATACTTCGTTTGTTGTATCCGGGAAGAAGAGGTTGCATCGGTTTAATGGAAGCGATGGCATCTTCAGCTTCTTCGATGCTGGTTTGTCTTTCATGGCTTACTTCGATCACTGCTTGGAGCTATTAAAAATTGTTTTGAATAGATAGAAAGTTTAAACATTTGCTACTAAAGAAAAGTGCGGAAAAAAGTGAGACCAAAAATCATGCTATGTGCGCAATATACTAGTTTGTACCTTGACGCATTTAGAAGCGAGTTTGATCTCCATTTTTTTAAATGCCTCCAACGTTTCATAGCATACCTTGTCCTTTTCAATTGGATCTTGAACAGGAGGTTCGGTAGGCGCAGGTGGCAAAGGGGCCACTGGATGGGTCGGCTTTGTAAAACCTTTTACAATCGCCGTCGGTTTCGGAATTCCCAAACCGGGAGCTTTCGGTATTCCTGTACCGCCTCCAGCCACCCTAAGGGGCTCACTTACATTCAAACCTTCCATCGACTAAAATTCAATAAATAAACAACAAAAAAAAGAACTTTTTTTTACATTTTTAGATGAAGGTGCAGGAGGAGGCGGAGGATTGGCAGGTTCAACGAGTTCTTTGTGAACTTTTGGTTGAATTTTGGGTTGAATCGAAGGCGGCTGAATTCGCTGGGAGACGGACACTGTGACTGGGTTGGAAGACGGTCGTGCGACATTCGTTTTCGGCTTTGCTAATTTAGTTTCGATTTTTACAGTCTTTTTCTTCGATATTTTATTCAGTTCATTTTGACTCCCTTCCTTTTCTTTTTTCTCAGGGCTAAAACAAAATATTAATTTTCAATTAAAAAAAAATCAAAATTTACGTCGGTTTGACTTCGCAGTATAGGCTTGTGGAAGAATCGGATCGTTCGGAACGTGCGGAGCTGAAACCGCTGGAACTTGAAGTCCTTTTGGCACCGAGGGCAGATTTCTGTTTGTCTTTTTGCTGGAACAACTTGAGTTTGTCGAGCATCGAATTTTTGTTGGGCGAAGCATAAGGGCTGCTTAGAGCAGTCACTTGAGTCCGCGTAGTTCCGACTCTTTGAGTCCTGAAAACAAAATTTTTAAATTCCAGAAGCAAACGTGGGATTAAATTAAAAAGTTGTTCTCCTACATTCGCCCACAATTGCCGCCATGACGGTAGCGCTTTCTAGTATCGAAACGTAAAACTAATCTCTCCGTTTTAAAAATAAAAGCAAAAATGCAAAAAAATTTGGTGTCGAGGCGGAGTAGCCCCTGTTGAGTTGATTTGGCATGCGGTCTTTGCTTTGACGTTTGCTCTTATCCTACTCGTCTAGGATCCTTTGAAAAAGTCCTTTCCAGCGACAAGTCGTGAATAAGGCCTTGATAAATTAAATCAAGACAGTTTCTGTACACAAAGGGTCCAGGGAACTTCCCCAGGGCAAATGAGTCGACAAGCGACCCCGTTTGTGGCCCCGACAAGCCAATCTCGACCCGACACCCTTGGTTACCTGAACGCCCAAAGAGTAACATGGACCCTAAAAACCGAACAACCGAACACAGCGGGAAGTTGATTTTTAAAATCACGATAAAATCGATATTATCCAAACAATTATAGAAATTTTTCTGCCATACTTTTTACCCATAAAATGACGTTATCAAAACAATTTTGAGCCATTAAAAAAAATTTATTTTACCCTAAAGTTGCATTTTGGGCCAATTTTACGATAAAATAACAAGGATGAAGCCTTTAACTAATTAATTATGGCTGTTTTTAGCATTTTTACAATAAAATGACATAGATGGAGCCTTTAACTAATGAATTACGGCTGTTTTGAGCAGTTTTTACAATAAAATGACATAGATGGAGCCTCTAACTAATGAATTACGGCTATTCGAGCAGTTTTTACAATGAAATGACATAGATGGAGCCTCTAACTAATGAATTACGGCTGTTTTGAGCAGTTTTTACAATAAAATGACATAGATGGAGCCTCTAACTATAGAATTACGGCTGTTTTGAGCAGTTTTTACAATAAAATGACGAATATGGAGCCTTTAACTAATAAATTAAAGCTGTTTTGAGAAGTTTTTACAATAAAATGACGTATATGGAGCATTTGAATAATGAATTAAGGCAGTTTTGGTGATAATAAATGAAAACTTACGTTTGCGCCGGTTGTTTTTCATTGAGAGTCCTTTGACCTGATCTCGGGGTCGGTATGAACGAGTGTGAAGGGCTCGTAGATCTCGAACTGCTGGCCGAAGGGCATTTCAAAGGGCTCGAATTCACTGGATGAACTGTGAACAAAAAAGGTTTTTCTTTGAGCCACCTGTTGTGTAGGATTGAAGTGTCGATCTTGACGGGTGACCTCTGTTCAGACCATAACAAATCCTTTTTTCTTTTGACTAAGCAACACGTGTGCGTCAGACCTCACAAGTTAAAAGAGAGGGCCATAATTTTTTCCTAAGAGATTAATAGTCCCTGAATATTTTAAACTCACTTTATGGTGTGACTAAGGTCCATGAGGATGTGAAAAGGCGAAAATTTCCAGAACGGTGTCGGATAAAAAAAGGTGGGGAGTATCAAAGCCTATTGAACTATGGGAAAAAGCTTTTTAAACTTTTTTTTTCCTTCAAAACCGTTTTGGCCGTGTGACAGGGCTGAACCCGGCGAACAATGCGACTGCATATCCCGCGCCCCCTCAAGCAAACAATGCAGGAAAAAACGACAACAAAAAACAAGTCTCGAACGTCTCAAGACACGCGACATCTATCAGAAGCCGGTCGAACTTCTCTGCGTAGCGAATTTCAATTTTTCTCAGCGAAAAAATTGCATTTTTAAGAAATTTTCGTGTACAAGGTACACAAGGTTCGTGTACTTCCCCTTTTTAACAAAATTTTTATTTTTTCTTTCTCGTTCTTGTGATCTAAAAGATGGCTTTAATGGTTTTAAATTAAAAAATACGTAAATAAAAAAAAGGATAATTGAGAATGAAAATAAATCAAAAACTAGTTAAGGATTGATTTATAAACTGACGTAAAACAGAAGGCCCCAGAGTTCACTTAACTTGTAGTTAGGTCTTTCGCCACTAGAATGCGCTTAAAACGCTTTTCAGCGATAGTGTATACTGTATACTGTATGCACCTACCAACTACCTTGATCTTTACATAAGATAGATATTTTAAATAGAAAATTCTCAAGAGCGGCTGGATTTTCAAAGTTAACCTAATTTTGGAAAGCTCTTTTAAAGGTTTATCAAAATATTGAGTGCTCTGACTTCAATCCAACCGTCTAAAGTAAAAAATGTGAGGTTTTCAATTGTGAAAACAAAAATAATTTGAATTTTGGTGTTGGTACCTGTTTGATTATGACGTAGTGAAAGGGGGGTTGGTATGCTTGTTTGATGTCCATGTCCGATCGGAGTTTGATACGGAATCGGCAACCTGAAACATAAAATTGAGCTAATTAGAAAAAGAGGCGACGATTGGGTGACGTCACGGGGGTTGACCCCTCCATGGTTATCAATCACCCTTATTTATTCCATTCCCCCCGGTTGATCTTTTCCCAAAGGACCCGGATCACATCCCTAATCACTTTATCCTCCTCGAACGCAATTTTAGACGTTTTCCCGACAGGTGAAATTCTCACACTTGAATTTTTCTCCGAGTAGGAAGCCACCTCTTTTACGAGAAATAATAAAAAGTTTACGGGCCACCGCCCCCGATCTTAGGTCGAAAGGTCCGACCCTCCCCAAGTTGCCATTTAACCTCCCCCAGCTCGTTTTTGGGAAGACGAAAACAAACATCACGAAAGAAGAAATAAACCTCTAGAAAAATAAGCATCTTGGTCCAAAAAATTCCAGTTTGGCCAACATATTATGCAGAACACTGCTAATATTTGGATACCGGTGTTTATAACCGAAAACCGGTTCTCCTTTAAAAGTTCGGTTATTCACATTAGAGTACCTACAGGATTATTACACACCGTGCATTTTTACGAGCGGACTATCATGGAGCGATCGAGCAGAACATTGTACGCTAATATTAGGATACCGGTGTTGATAACCGGAAACCGGTTTTTCCTTTTAAAGTTCGGTTATTCCCATTAGAGTACCTACAGGATTATTATACAGCGCGCATTTTTACGAGCGGACTATCAAGGAGCGATCGATCGTAATTTTGGTCACGTTCGGATCTTTGATGGTACAAAGAATGCTCTAAACCTGAAGATACTTCCTAGATAACGCTTTAATCTACCCTTTTAAAATTCAAAAGCGGTATTCCACGACTCTGCCCTTTTAAAAGGGGAGGGAAGAGAAGAGGTATCAATTAAAAAGAAACAATCGTACCAATTTGAGCTTACAAACGTTTTTGTTTTCGGATGATTAGCGTGAAACGATGGAAATAAACAAATCTGAAACAACATGAAGGGTCTTCTATTATTCGGGGGGTAATAAAGGATCGATAATGTTGACATTTCTGCGATGGACGTGGGGGTGCGGAAGTCCAAATTTGATCGAAAAAAAGTTCGAAAAATTGAAATAAAAAAGCGACAAGATCTAAGGATCAAGGCAAGAAAATGATCGTTTTCGTTGACCTATAGAATAGATCAAATTGTCCAAACCATGCATCTGACATCCCAACCACTGTATACAGTGCTCTGTTGAAGCTATTGCATCAAGGCTGTTAAGAGCCTAAATGACAAAGATGGAATCATTAACTAATGAATTACGGCTGTTTTGAGCAGTTTTTTACAATATAATGACATAGATAGAGCCTTTAACTAATGAATTACGGCTGTTTTGAGCAGTTTTACGATAAAATGACATGGATAGAGCTTTTTCCCTATAGTTTTGGTTGACCTATAGAATAGATGAACTTGCCAAATGAGCAAGAGCCTTAAGAGAGAATGCAACCTTGCATCTGACATTCCTGCTACTATATACAGTGTAGTTGTAGCTATAGATTCATCAAGGATTTCAAAAGAAAGATCATAATCCAATGAAAGAATTGTTTTTGCTATAGAATCTTGCAGCAGTCGTGGTGACTTGAAGAAATGATTCATCTACCTGATACCTCAATTCATTGGAAAAAACATAATCATAGATATGAAACACGTTAAGTGGTGGCACGTGCGGTTTGTTTTTTCGTAACATCATCTCCTTTATAAAAAGAAAGTCTAACGACCCTTTTTGAGCTAATGTGTTGGAAACGCAGATTGAAAATTTGTTCTAAGGAGAAGAAGTGAAAAAAAAAGCTTTCCTGCGGGCTCAGACAGGTTTACTTTACTCCGATAATGGTAGGGAATGTTCGAGTAAGGGGGAAAGAGGGTTTTCGGAGGTGCAACAATGGGGGGCTTTCTCACCGAATTAGTTTTTCCCCGGGAAGCAACAAATGGAAACCCGGTCCTTTCTTTACTTCTCGATATTTTGTCCATTTTTCTTTTGAGTTAATTACGTTCTAGGGTGGAAAAAGATTCCTGCGGTTTCCTCCCCGGTATTCTTTAATAAGAGCGACATCCAAACCCGCCTTTATGGGCCAATAAACCCGTCCCGGAGGCGGCAACGGCTTACAATTAACCACCTCCCGACCTTTAATACACTTCCCCTTTTCAAAAAATTTCTTTCCCACCTTCCATTCCCTAATTTCGTACAATTAAGCATAAAATTATTAACAACATAATTTTCCCTTTTGTTTCTCGTTAACGGAGTTTCATAATGGACTATAATAACTCACGTCATAAAGCTCTAAAAGGGGTTTTATGATTCTCTTACTTTTGCTAACTTGACTATTCCAACGTTTTTCGAGGAAAAATCAAGGGGTCGATCTGTTATTGTACATATAGAGCAAATCTATTCTATAGGCCAACCAAAACTACAGGAAAAACGCTCCATCCATGTCATTTTATTGTAAGAACTGCTCAAAACAGCCGTAATTCATTAGTTAAAGGCACCACCTATGTCATTTTATTGTAAAAACAGCCGTAATCTATTGAAAAAAGTCTCCATCTATGTCACTTTATTGTAAAAACTGCTCAAAACAGCCGTAATTCATTAGGTAGAGGCTCCATCTATATCATTTTATTGTAAAAACTGCTCATACTACGTCATAAAAGGGGTTTTATGATTCTCTTACTTTAGATAACTTGTCTATTCCGACGTTTTTGGGGAAAAATCAAGGGGTCGCACTGTTATTGCTCCTAATGGGGATGGCGTTTGATTGATAAATGATCCGAGGGAAAAGGAAAAACAGAATATAGTCAATGTTCCGTATCGCAAACAACATATGAGGGGAAACTCCACCCTAAAAACTTAGAAATCTACAAATTAAAGCTCGAAATTAACGAAATCTTTCTTTTCTTGTAATGTACGCCAAAAGTTTTAACCCTATCTGCATTGTTCTCGGTGTTTCGGCTTTTTGTTCCGGGATTCACGGATAAGATTAGCTAAGATTAAAGACTTTTGGCCCATTCAAAGCATTTTTTATGGTGGAAACGGCCCAAGTTCGAATGGGGGAGGAAAAAACGTATCCAGGGTTGTTTAACGCCCCGAACTTGTTCTTTATGAGACTCCAGGCGATGTCCTTTGGGTAAATCGTGTGTAATGGAGGATTTCCAAACTTTCGTGCTTTTTGTTTAAATCGAGTTCCTGATAGCCAAAAAAGGCCATAGACGCAGATGTGATGTGACATCTGTTGTCGCCTTTTGTATGCTTAATGAGCGCAACAATAATCAAAAAATGAATTAAATGACCAGGTTATGGAGGTTGGGGTACAAAGATATTGAAAGAGTATCGAAAAGGGGCTTAAAAGGGTCTTAGGATAAGAAAATTGAGGATCCAAGATTCCCCTCAACTTCCTGCCTATTGTGATGCGAAGCTTATCTAAGAATGGGTATGGAAATATCAATAGAGGAGACTAGAGTCCTCGTTTGCAACCCCTCGTCCTTCTTATCGGATAGCCATAGTCAAGCCAAGTGGGCAACTAACCTCCTCAGATCTCTGATAATTTCTGGCGAAGTAGGAACGCTACGGGCTCTCCTCCTTGTCGAGGGTTGGACTGACGAGTTGCTGTTTCCCATCAAGCGAACGCATAATCGCCCGAACTAAAACTGGACTGTATGGCGTATGTGGCTTGGGGATGTAATGCCAGGTGGTAAGTCTCCCCCTACCCCTTCGAACCTTTTAAAGGGCCCCCATAGGCAAAAAATGTATACAATAGAAAAAATCCCCCTTCGTATGACTAGGCCACGCGACTGATCACATCCACTCGGTTTCAATATCGATTTTTTATGCCCCAGAATCAATAATTTGATCAAATCATGATAAATTATGTCGAATAATGAAAACCAGCCTACAGAAGCTACGAAGGACTACTGACATGCAAGGTCACTAGGACCCCGCAACCAGGAGGTTGGTGGGGAGGGTGGTGTAAGGTGGGGTGGTGAGGGGAAGTGGAGGAAGGAGTGATAGTAGGTGGAGGGAAGGCTCGATAGATTGAGAGAGCATGGGAGGAGGTGAGAGGTGAGGAGGTCGGGATGTGATGAGTGAGTGGGGAGGTGGGTGGAAGGTGGGGTGGTGAGGGAGTGAAGAAGGAGTGATAGTAGGTTGGAGGGAAGGCTCGATAGGGGGGGGATTGAGAAGAGCATGGGAGGAGATGAGAGGTGAGGAGGGTCGAGGATGTGATGAGTGAGTGGGGGAGGTGGGTGGAAGGTTGGGGTGGTGAGGGGAGGTGGAAGAAGGAGTGATAGTAGGTTGGAGGGAAGGCTCGAGAGGGGGTGGGTTGAGAAGAGCATGGGAGGTGATGGGAGGTGAGGAGGGTCGAGGATGTGATGAGTGAGTGGGGGAGGTGGGTGGGAGGTTGTTGGGGTGGTGAGGGGATGTGGAGGGGGGAGTTGTAGTAGGTTGGAGGGAACGCTCGATAGGGGGAGGGTTGAGAAGAGCATGGGAGGTGAGGAGGGTTAAGGATGTGATGAGTGAGTGGGGGAGGTGGGTGGAAGGTTGGGGTGGTGAGGGGATGTGGAGGGGGAAGTTAAGTAGGTTGGAGGGAGCGCTCGATAGGGGGAGGGTTGAGAAGAGCATGGGAAGTGATGAGAGGTGAGGAGGGTCGAGGATGTGATGAGTGAGTGGAGGAGGTGGGTGGAAGGTTGGGGTGGTGAGGGGATGTGGAGGGGGAAGTTGTAGTAGTTTGGTGGGAACGCTTGATAGGAGGAGGGTTGAGAAAAGCATGGGAGGTGGTGTGATGAGTGAAGAGGTGGTGTGATGAGTGGGGAGGTGGGTTGATGGTCGGGGTAGTGTGGGGAGTGTTGAGAAATGGACAAAATCAAACTAAAAATGTCATTAGGTCATAAAAAAAAACTCTTAAATTCTCATTTTTCTCGAAAAAGAGGACCAAAATTAATCGTGAAATTATGCCGAAAATTAAGTAAAAGTTTACAACGGTTATGACACGGATGAAAATAAATTTTCGTGGAGATAAAGTCGGGAAAGAAAAGTTTGACAAAAAACGTTTTCTTCGAAGAATAATCAGAGGAGACAAAGCTTCTTTTTATCTTAGGAAGAGGGACGTGCTTGGGGGTAGCATTTCGCTCCGGATTTATTTCGGCTATCTCGACTCGAAAGGGGCGACTGTAAAATCCCAGGCTGCTCTCGCTATGTGCATGAGGGACGAAGGGTAGATACGGAATGTGCAAAGTAAGACGTATACCTTAAATCCCCCTCAAAAAAACGAATTCATTGTCACCAGATCAAACAATCACGATTAAACTTGACAATGACTCATCTCCCTTTTCCTGAAGTTCTCGCCACCCGAATTAACGGTGTTTGAGGGTCTATTTCGGCCAATAATAGGTCCGAAGGGGAGGATTTTCGTTTAGGAAGCAGAGGGTAGGAAACACAATCATCCTTATTTTCTTGGCCCCAATATATTGGCTACTTTTCACCTCTGTAAATACAAAAGGGACCAATTTTCGGCTTGTTTTTGTGTACGAAATTCGGTTTTTTTGCAAAGTCACGATGGTCATTCCCCCTGCGGTTTGCGGTTCTGTCTGGAAGGGTCCGGAGGTGGGAAAGGGTCAGAACTTCGTGTCAAAGTTAATGGCCCGAAGCAAACTGCTTCCTAAAGTGTCCCGGGAATGATTCGATTTAAACTTTAAACAAAAAAACACAAAATTATGATAATTAAATGCTCCCGTTCGATAAATCATTGTCACAGTGAATGGCAGATCGCGTGATCGAATTAAACTTTGTGAAATGCCCGAAATCGTTAATTAGAAAACTCATTTCCGACGTTTTTCGAAATCGTCACCACAGAGCATCCCGATCTAGTCAAACTTGCCAGCTATGGCGCCTATGGCTTCATTACTCTCACTTATGCAACAAAAATAAAAAAAGTTTTTATTGTCTTTTTATGCGGTGTCCCTTGACCTACATGTATAAAAGTGCACTCTGTATATTACGAGTGGGGTACTAGGCAACATATGACTAAACCCATAAAAATCAAAATGAACCAACGATCCTTAAGTTTCTACGACACATTTTTAGCCTGATTTGGCCTATTTCGTGAGAAAAGGCATTGTTAGCTCCATTTCGAGCATTTCATACTAATTAATGGCATTTTTGCCTCGATTTTAATCCTTTTTTGTAAGCTAAAGGCACTCTTAGCTTGATTTTGATCCATTTTGACAAGTTGAAAACATTCCTAGCTTAAATTTGAGCCTTTTTTTAAGGAGTTGATAGCGTTTTCGGGTCGAATTTTGCAAATCATGATGGAAACGTCAATAATTCGTAGAATCGAAATCATGATGGAAACGTCAATAATTCGTAGAATCGAAATCATGATGAAAACGTCAATAATTCTTAGAATCGAAATCATGATGAAAACGTCAATAATTCGTAGAATCGAAATCATGATGAAAACGTCAATAATTCTTAGAATCGAAATCATGATGAAAACGTCAATAATTCGCAGAATCGAAATCATGATGAAAACGTCAATAATTCGCAGAATCGAAATCATGATGAAAACGTCAATAATTCGCAGAATCGAAATCATGATGAAAACGTCAATAATTCGCAGAATCGAAATCATGATGAAAACGTCACCCCAAATTCGTAGAATCGAAATCATGATGAAAACGTCAATAATTCGTAGAATCGAAATCATGATGAAAACGTCAATAATTCGTAGAATCGAAATCATGATGAAAACGTCAATAATTCGTAGAATCGAAATCATGATGAAAACGTCAATAATTCGTAGAATCTAAATCATGATGAAAACGTCAATAATTCGTAGAAAGGTAGACAAAATCCAGGTGACAATATCTTTCGTAGAAATATGGATAAAATCTAACTGGTTAATGGCACGTACTTTACAAATTATGTTTGCTTCCTTTTTCTACAAATAATCGTACTTTGAAACATAATTTTTGTCTGCACCCCTTTATATTTTGTGAGTATGTCGATAATTTAGCGTTTGTAAGTGTTTTCCTATCAAATTAACCCTTTTTAAATGGTTTTCTCCCCCCTCTACGTTTTTCACGGACGAGTTTATTAACTGAAAGTAACCCCTTTTGTTTTGGCACAAACGGACGTTGTAAATCAACTTTCCCTTCATAGGGGTTGGTCCTGGAAATGAAGGAAAAGACGGAAATTTAAAGAAAACAAAAATCAAAGTGAAATAATTATATTTTTTTCCGTTCTGGGAAAGTTAAACACGTGAATCATCGAGGATACTAGGCTCTGAAAGGCTTTCAACGTCAAGCCCCGTCGACATTCATGAATATTTAAAAAGGAATGACACTTTTCCATTATGTACGCCCTTTTGAATTTGTGTATTTTAAAAAAATCATAATTTTTATTTCCACCCACGTCTGTTTAATGGGAAACTTTTATTTATGTAATGATTACATTGAGCTTGGAGGCTGTGATGGATGAGTTGAGGAGGTTGGAGGAAAGGTTAGAGTGGGGAGGAGGAGGAGGAGGAGGATTGTTATGAGATGATGGGATATAGTGATTTTGAGGAAGTTTTTGTCAGAAACAGCTCCAGACTATCTGGTGGCCCTTATTGATATTTTAGCAACGTTACAAACTAGGCCGCATATCACACGTGTGTTGCGGTATAGTATAACTAGTTTTTAAAAAGAAAATTACTAAATGGGAAAAGGGGCACTTTGAAAGCTCGGATGTTTTTATTGGTCCTCTCTAAGCGAAAAGGAATTGTCTCACTGGGCTTTCGGCACGTGCTCTCTTATTGCCCATTAGGAAGCCGGAATTGAAAAACAGAAAGACGCCACGTTCTAGCCCTTATAGTTTAAAATCATTTCGATCCATTTTAAAACGACTTTTTTCTCGCCGTTTATAAAAATGCTGACACTAAATTAATCCGTTCCGGGTCGGCTGAGGGAATGGGTCTCCGGCGAAGCAGAACAAAAACCCTTCCTTCGACTATGCGACTTTATAGCTCCCCATATGGCTCTGCAGTTGAAAATACATCGACGGTACAAATAGGAAGGTTTCCGCATTTCGCCCGTGGTGGAATAATGAACTAATAACGATGATTTATCACGTTTTAATCCATACTTGTCATGAGAGGGAGCCAATGACTAGGATTAACACCGAAAAGGATAAAGGATTTCATATAATCAAAACTCTATTTGTCAGACAGCAGAATAATTTAAAATGAAATTGTTTTTTATATTTTAATGTTTACTATAGAGGGCTTTTGATGTGTTTTTAGGCCTACAGGAGGGTTCGTATGGTTAATAGGTATGTAATTTAGTTGTCGGATCAAAGTGGAATGGTACTGGCAGCTGCCCCGGGGCGTTTCGGGTCAGTATCCAGGAAACAAAACCACTTTGGAATATATAATAAAGTCAAAAAAGCCTCGAGGCAGCCTCGAGAAGCAGCGGATTTCCTCCGGAAAGGCCTTCCCTAAGCCTATTTTTGATGTCCTCATTATCCCCCCCCCCCTCCGCCTCAGTAAAATAAAATGGGCCTCCGAGCCCGGAGCCTCCATCGCACCGACCACAAGCTTCAATTCCTCTAGAAATCTGCTAAAGATTTTCATAACCTTAGGAATATTAATCAAGTACATATCAACTCAAACCACGCCAAAAGTTCACATTCTAAAATTAATTTCATCAATGCCCTAAGTAGCTTCTTTTTCGTATGCGGGTTTGATCTGTTGTCAAATGTGAATTCTCAGTTTATGAGCAGCTCCTATAATCGATTTCGACCATCTCCTGCTCTTATTTCCAAAGATGACGAAATTCCATTTAAGTCCCTCAGGAGAGTCCCAGAACCGATTAGTCTTCTACTATAGTCCTCGAGCCATAATATATTTCCGTCACCATTTCCAACCATCTCAAACTTTCCGGTATCGAAGAAATCACGAAATTCCATTTAGGCCCCTTAGCATGGGTCCCAGAACATCTTCCGTGTTTTGAACCGTTCTTAATACGGTCTGCGGATCATCAGACATTCCCATCACGATTTTCAACCATCTCAAATCTTAAGGTTACAAGAAAATCACGAAATTCCATTTAGGCCCCTTAGACAAGTCCCAGAACCGATTTTGAAATTTGAACTGCTATTAACTATGATCCTCGGCCCCTGGGACTTTCCTGTCACGATTTTTAACCATCTCAAACCTTCAGGTTCCGAGAAAATCACGAAAATGCCCTTTATGCCCTAAGCGAAGTACCAGAACCGCTTTCTCGATTCAAGCCATTTTCAATAGGCTTCTACCTGGTGAAACAAAAGCTCTAAATACCAAGTCTCGTTTAATTCAAACAATCCTAGCTCGAGTTATCGCGTCGGTACATATATAAATATAGTTATAAATATATATATATATATATATATATATATATATATATCGCCAAGGTTGGGAATGACCTATATTTTCGTGATCAGGAGATCGTCCTGATCACGAATATATAAGCCTCTAAGCCGAAAGCCGCCGTGAGGCCGGCCCCAATAGCCTGCTTTCCTCGGAAATCCGCTAAAGCAGTCAAAATCGAACAAAAACAAGCTAGAGTCCCTTTAGCTAACAATAAAAGTTCAAAATCAAGGAAAAACGCAATTGAATAGTAGAAAATTTAGATCTACGAAGTAATGACGTTTTCATCTTGATTCTACGAATTATGACGTTTTTCATCTTTATTCTACAAATTATTGACGTTTTCATCTTATTCTACGAATTATTGACTGTTCCATCTTTATTCTATCTCTAAGAATTATGGACGTTTTCATCTTTATTCTACTGAATTATTGACATTTTCATCTTTATTCTACGAATATTGACGTTTTCATCTTTATTCTACGAATTATTGACGTTTTTCATCATGATTTGATTCTACGAATTATTGACGTTTTCATCATGATTCTACGAATTATAGACGTTTCATCTTATTCTCGAATTATTGACGTTATATTCATAATTTAGATTCTACGAATTATGACGTTTTCATCATGATTTCGATTCTACGAATTATATTGACGTTTTCATCATGATTTCGATTCTACGAATTATTGACGTTTTCATCATGATTTCGATTCTACGAATTATTGACCTTTTCATCATGATTTAGATTCTACGAATTATTGACCTTTTCATCATGATTTAGATTCTACGAATTATTGACGTTTTCATCTTGATTCTACGAATTATTGACGTTTTCATCTTGATTCTACGAATTATTGACGTTTTCATCTTTATTCTACGAATTATTGACGTTTTCATCTTGATTCTACGAATTATTGACGTTTTCATCTTGATTCTACGAATTATTGACGTTTTCATCTTTATTCTACGAATTATTGACGTTTTCATCTTGATTCTACGAATTATGACGTTTTCATCTTGATTCTACGGATTATTGACGTTTTCACCTTGATTCTACGAATTATTGACGTTTCATCTTGATTCTACGAATTATTGACGTTTTCATCTTGATTCTACGAATTATTGACGTTTTCATCTTGATTCTACGAATTGTCAATGTTTCATCGTGATTTGAGCCTTCCCACGAGTTATTGACGTTTCCATCTTGATTTTCGACTTCTTTCTACGAAGGGTGTTTGTCAGCTTGATTTGAGCCTTCTTTTCTACGATTTATTGACATTTTTCTGCTTGATTTTTCTTCACCGCGATACTTCTAGATTTCAAGCTTTTTTCCCATGACTTACTGCCCCTATTAGCATTGTCTTAGTCTTCATGACATTTTATTTATTGAATCGACCATTTTCCTTCAACCTATCGACATATTTTACGTATTTTCCTTTAGAAAAATTGCATTTTTTGATCTTGATTTTGAACCACTAATGGCTCCGTTGCGGGTTTTCCAACGTTAAAGCCATTAATCCCCACAGAAACGGTTCGTGTTATTAGCAGGATT